>JNEY01000259.1:0-19427 GCA_020875895.1 Aphelenchus avenae
ACACAGCTTAATCTCGCAGTAGACAAAGATCACATGATTGACAGACGAGATCAACGGGAAGGAAAGACTATTACAGAGTTATTTTGGAACAAAACCTGTCTAGAGGTCGTCGAAAATGTTCGACGGAGGAGGATGATTCCTGGCGTCGGTCCTTGTGGGCAGCGAAGAAGTCGTGTCGAAGGCGAACCCGCCAAACTCGAGATCCGGGAATTGAGCTGCCTCGCCGACATGCCTGTGCGGCTGTTCTGCATAGTCCGCTAGAAGACCCGCATTGTCCTGATGGTCGATTATCGGCTCTCGGTCGCTGTACTCCCGGAGGTGGGAATCATCGACGGGGATCGAACCAGCAAGCGGTTGCGATTCTGAAAGCAAGGAATTCCATGGCTGAGACACAGGCGTGGTCTCCACGAACAATTGGGCACATCATCTAGTCGGTTAGAGTACCTTGTTGCCTGGGGCCTTGAAGCCTCGATGAGAACGCCTGGTTTCGCTCCTCCTTGCTGCGCATCCTGTTGATGCGATTCCGTTCTGAAATCCGCTTTGAAACGCATACAACTACCGTTTTTTTCATACCAAGTGCCACGAGCGCTCTCCCGCCCTGGACCATCTCAGCGGTCATGTCGTCATCGTCGATAAACTGGTCGATGCCGAGACTGTGTAAGAAGCGAGTGCCGAGCCTGAATAGGCAAGTAAAGTTTTTTTTGTGTGGTAGGTAACTTACTGGAACCAAGTGCCGAGGCAGAGCAATACGATGAGAATGGGTAGGTAAATGTTTATTCCCTTTGCGAGGATCGGAATCACGTCCAAGTGACCCATCAGCTAAAGGCAATCTTCATCTTCATTCAGTAAAGCTTCGGCCGACAGTTTAGCCATCTCTTCTATAGAGGTAGCTGCTTGAGAACGAACCTGAGTAAACTGCGTTTCGACGCCAAGTGCAGATCGAGAAGTGATATGCGAGTCCAAGTGAATCATTCCGAGAAAGTTGAGGCACATCGGAGGCGTGAGGCGGCAGAGCAACCTAAAAAGGCATTTAACGAAAAGTTACATGGCATGTATGCACGAACATTGCGCTAAAGATAAGGCTGTTTTCATCGGAGCACCGATCCAGCTGGTAGTAGCGGTAAATGCGAAGCTTGAACACCGTGTAGTAGGCGCACATGCCCATGTAGGAGATCAGCGCGATGGCGGCGACCTGAAGAAAAAATATTAACGGTGGGACGGCAGATCTTCCGTACTTGAACGTATTTGTAGTGGTAGTTCTCCGCGAATCCGTGCAGAATTCGGGCAGCAAGGGAGAGCTGTGGGTGTACGATGAAGAAGGTGCATTCGCTCCATAGAATCAGTAGCGTCATGATGGCAAATGCGATGCCGCAGGCCTAAAACATTCGGTCTGGTACTGGGCTCACGGTACTGCGGTTAGTGGGCTTAGACTTAGTCGCGCCCCGCTGTGTACCAGGGATGGGGATTCGGATTCGGTAATTCGGAAATTCGGTCATTTTGCTTCGAATTCGGATTCGGTTTTCAAATTTCGGCATAATTTTCGAATTTTTCATCGTATTCGTTACAAGGAACATAGCACGCCGCCAGAGCAAATTTTTACTAAATTTGTCAAATTCTACCCAAAAATTCCGTTTGTTCCGCATGCGGCGAGCCCCGAAAACGGATTCGAGAATCAAGCATTGAGCGGAAACACTCCATGGCTTGGTCAGAGCATAAGCGTGATTCCCAAATTTCCCGGAGATTCGGATTCGGTTCGGATTCGGAAATTCGGTCATTTTGCTTCGGATTCGGATTCGGTTTTGATCTTGGGGATGCTTCGGATTCGGATTCGGATTCGGTTATTTTTTGGGGAGTCCCCATCCCTGTTGTGTACCGTCCTCGCACCCCCATACCAGGACGGGGGTGCCAGGATAATACGTATCGCCATAATACGGTTCGAAACACGCTAGTATGAAGGCCCTACTACGGCACATTCTAGTGTGTTTTCAGCATGGGAACGATGCCGTATCGTACCAGACTGCGCTGGTACGGTCCGTATGGAAAAAGAGTACTGGGCCATTGCCGCACTGTACTTCGTACCGAACGATACGGAATACGGTATGGGCGTCTAAGTCTAGTACGCCCCTTTACCTTGAAGAACGGCCGCTTGAGGTTGACATGCCATGCGTAGAGGACGTTTTCCGGTGGACGCACGGGCAACGGCAAGCAGCATTGAGACTCCATGGGCACGGACCAGCGTCCCACTTTTCCTGAAGTCTCCGCCTGCTCCACATCTTCGAGGTACAGAGCCTTCTCGACGAGTGCGCGCCATTGGGTCTGCGTCCGGTGGTGGTACTGCACGGCGTTGATCACCCGCTTGTGAAGCCGTACCTGCAAAAAAGGCTTAATGGGTGCTTAATCATGGCGATGAAAGGACGTGCTGATAAGGCAAGTGACAAATGACCCTATCGCTGAGTGCGCGCATATCGATTCGATTCGGGGAAGAACGTCCAAATTTCGGTCGCAATCGGCAGCTTCCTTCCGTCATGCAATTATAAGGAACTAATTCTAGGATAAAACCATGATCGAAGTCCTTCCTCCGACTTTGTTTAAACCACTATGAGCAATTTTAACTCAAGCATCCCCCCTTTCTGAAAACTGCGGTCTCAGTCTCTTGCCGGAATACACTGCTGACTCCACAGAAAGCCCTAGTATTCCAAACCATTCAGCTTCCAATTGTTACATACATTTTGCTTGAAACCTCGTTATAGCTCTCTGGGCTTGACCAAGCATTAGCGCGTGGACGGTGCTGGCGGCTGCCCACTGGCCCTCTTCGCGTGCGGGTGACCCACTCGATGAGTCAATGTAAACAAGTTTGCTGCACCGGAGGGGTCACTTGGTTCTTCCTGGTTTTATGAGTAAACAAGCACAAGCGCATCCAGCCTTTTGTCCACCCAATCAGGATCGCGTGTCTTTTTTTTCGCTCACGCAAATATTGCGTTCACCCGGTGCTAAAAGTGCGAACGGCTTCGTCCCAACCAAAGCTAACAAGTCGTTAAGCTGGGCTTAAACGAGCAAAATCGACTCGTACCGAAGATATTGTAGCAAAATTCGAAGTTAAAAGCTACCAAAATCTGACGGTTCGGATAGAACCGCATATTGCTCGAATGCGCGCTATAATCGCTCTGTTGTTTGCGCATTCATTCACACATCCAGTCGTTCACGCCTCAGCCGATCTCCCTCGTCCGATCCGTCACATGCCCTGCGCACAACAATGAGGACGAACCGCTATGGACGCCGCTACTGCAAAATCGTGCTCACCGGCGGGCCGTGTGCGGGCAAAACATTGGCGCAGAAGCAGCTGGTGGAGAAGATCCGAAGCGAGTACGCGGATCGATGGCAGGTACGGACCGACTTTAGGCAGTACTTAGCTTGACTTAGCGCAATGGGCAGAAGTTAGCAAAATTTGTGTCTTCGACAGACAGGGAAAAAACTTAAGCGCTGTTCGAATCACTACGTTACCTTTTACGTTTTTAGCCATTAAAACCTTTACCGGATTTCGGAAGCAGTATTTAGGTCTACACCGTCGCAGAAGCCGCGAGCTTCCTCTACCAAGGAGGCGTTCAGCGTCACTGCATGAACGACGAACAGATAGAGCAATGGCAGCTCGACATTTTGAGGACCATATTCCAGTTTGAGGACGTCTACGAGAACATTGCACTGAATGAGGTAACCTTACCTTGCTTCCTAGTGACTCAGTAAGCCCTATAGATGCGCAAGGACATTATGATCGTTTGCGACCGTGGCGGCATGGACCCGATGGTATTCGTCAAGGACGAGTCTCAGTGGAAGTCGATCCTAGACCGACTTGAAATTACCGAAGAGGACGTTCTCAGCCGCTACGACCTTATCATTCAGCTCAACACAGCGCCACCGTAAGATCATATCCGCTTCCTCCATGGCAAAGATTAGCGCGCGAAAAAGCATAATTATCGCGCATTTTAGAGAATTCTACACCACTCGAGGGAACCCTTTCCGCCGCGAAAACTACGAGGAAGCAGCGCTGATCAACTCTCGCTACGCGGCCGTCTGGCGCAAGCATGAGAACTTCGTGCAGGTGAAGGACTACGACGACAACGAGCCGAAGAACGTCAACGGGTGGGAGGAGAAGTTCCGCAAGGTCTACGAGGCTGTACTACCTCTTCTAGAGAATGACGAATAAACTTACCTAGGTACTTCGTGCGCTCGTTTCCTGCTTCCATGCGCTTTCCTAGTTGGCTCACCCAAAAGCACTTTTCATCCCGGGTTAACATCACTTCTTCCTTGCATCACTAGGCTCGCACTTGGGTGGTGCATCCTCGGGAAAGCTGGGACTACTCTCGACAATATTGGGTCGTAAGAACCGCATTCCACACCCAGCACCACTCATGTAAACGGAATAGGGGTGGCAGAATGTCACACGGAGTCGGCCAAAACTAGGTTTGTCAGTAAGATGACTGTGCCCCCTACCAAGTAGTTGTCGTTGCTCGCTGCACCGACGTCGACGGTGCCGAAGGTGGAGGCAGATTGGAAGTTGACCGACTTCGAGGAGTTCAGCTCCTGGATGACCTCCTGCGGGAAGCGCGCCATGATCTGGTGGGCTTTTTCGCGTGCGTCGCCTCGCGTGCTCTTCAGCACGTTCATCACCTCCCTTGCTTCCCTAAAACTGATTAAAGTGGCCCTGCCTTCGAGCATCGTACGCACCTATAGACCTCTGCGATGCCGTCTTCGGCCTCGTTCTTGTCCGACGAGAGCTTGTCGATCTCGAAGTACGTCTGGTTGAGGCGGTAGCCTGAAGGAAAAGCGGGTACTTTGTAAAAGCCATGGACTTCATGCTGGATAGCAAATTTTAGAATGCTTCCACAGTAAGCAGTCGCGTACCTCTCCGTCCCATTTGCCAGAAGTGTCTCGGCACTTCGACGAGCCCATAACCGAGCAGCACGACGAGAATGAACAGTCCCCAGGTATTCGAAGCGGACACGATCAGCACCTTCAGGTGGTCACTAAAACAAGCAGGTTTACGACGAACTGAGCGTGCATTCTTACAAATTCAGAGAGACGCCCTTGGACACCGCGTAAAAGAGCAGGAATATGAAGATGATACCGTAGCTGGCGTAATATATCATGTTGTTGTAGAGCGCATACTTGAGTTTTCCGGTGGCAGTAAACTCTCCCGCCCGAGAGTAGATCTGCATGATCGGTAGTAGTAGCCTAAATGTTCGAGATTTGAACGATGGGAGCAGGAACTTGGCGCAAATTCCATGACCTTAGATCTGCGGGTAAAGTCTCGCCGCGAAAGTGCAAAAATTTGCCTGAGATTGGCTTTTATTTACGCAATGTTTGTTTCGTACCAAGTGAGAAGCTGCGAGGTCCAGTAGACGACCCTCCATAGACTCAGCAGGACCTGCTCGGGAACGTATCCGCGCGGCTCTTCGCACTCGAGCAGCGTCCCGTTAGTCATAACGGAATCCGAGAAACCATCGGTGACATTCACGTGAGCGCCTTCTCGCTGACACATTCGGTAGAACGTCTAAAACACGACTGATTACTTGCGCTTTCTTCGTGAGTGACGTACGATAGCAACGTCCAGCGGCAGGACGAGGATGATGAGGAAGGAGAAGTACCAGCCGACGAGCGTCGCCAGCGTCACGACGGGATGGTGCTTGCGCCAGTTGCAGTACTTGCTCAGCACCGTCGCTGTTAGCGCGAGGATTGCAAGGAGTTCGAAAGCGAGAAAGACGACACCCATGGCGGTTCGGAACTGGAATGTTCAAGGAGATCAAAGGAGGAGATCGTGGCGGTCTCGACGGCGCCTAAATCAAGTGTGTGTTGGTCATGGCTATATATTTGACGTTGATGCCATGTGTGTTAGCTACGGCACGCACGGAAAATGAACGTGGGTGCTTAATCAGCACCTAAAAGCGCAAGGTTCCACAGACGATTTCGTACACGAATAATCTTTCATCGGAAAAACATTCTTTTTGCATTTTTTGGCCATTTTCTAAGCGGAGCGGTGCAAAGCGGAAGTTCCTGCCAAGCAAGCGGAACGCGACAGAAATCGTCACCCACATCCTTTCGCCAAGACGTCACTCGTTCAGAAACATTTTTATTTCCACAAACGAATGCTTATTCACCGAGACAAATGACGATTTGCCCGAGGTCGGCTAATCATCTGCTGTGGCAGCAGACACTCGGACCATCCGTTCGCCAGCATATGCATTCCGCTAGCGTGGTTGAATCCCGGTTCTCGACGCGAATTCGCAGCCAACAATGCCAAGGTACCGTTTCCCGCTGGGTTGCCTACTCCTCGACTAAGTCTTTGTAAGGGCGTTTATAGGCTTATTTTAGCGCTAAGCTTATAAATGTGATGCGTAACCTCCGCGCATTTTGTTGCCACGGGGGATATCGCTCAGAAATTTTGCCCTGTTTTAGGATTTCGGTTGGTTCACGCAGGTAACCCGACACTTTGCTTGATAAGTCCTTTCAGAGCGCCTGAAATTCGCGAGCTGTAGGCAGTTTACGTTGAAATGTAACAGGTATTTAGCGCACGTTACAAAATTTCCCGCCATATAGCAGCATCGAATTACCCACAAATCATCGAAGTGATTTGAGCGGTGAATCTTAGCAAGTGTGCCATGGCGTGGAGGCGAACGCGTTCGTGATCATAACCGTAATCTCGCGTAGAAAGTTTGCATCCTACGGCTGCTTATCCTGCCCTTCTTTAGGCACTTCAAGGATGAGCTCTACCGGACCGGCAGCGAACACGTCGCGCCGAGCGGGACCCAAGGCAGCGGGCCGACTCTACGTGAAGGCCGTCTTCACCGGCTTCAAGCGCGGCCAACGCAACCAGCACGAGCACACCGCTCTGCTGAACCTCGACGGCGTGTTCAACAAGGTAGGGCCGACTTCTGCATATCCCGCTGCTAGAAATAATGGCTAAGAGCAGGCAAGCTATGAAACTTCCCTAGTCAGAAAATTTCGTGAAGGAGAATGTTAGCAGCAAGTAGGTTAAGCTGAGCCTTTTCCGCTATTTACGTCACGAATTTCGGTATTGAAAGCCATAACTTGAGTCTTTCTCTAGGAAAATTAAGCTGCGAATAAAGGAGTTTAGTTTGTTGGAGGAATCCTGGTGAATCTGAAGTGCTGACGTCAAATGTTCAAAAGGTCTCATAGGTAACTACAACTTCTGCGAACGACTTCAGCTCACGGACTCTTGATTATTTTGAACGGGCATACACTCTGATCTACGACTTCTTGTTGAAGTCGCTCAGTCCTTCTTGTTCCTAGACAAATTTCTTAGGCAAAGATATGGCCTGTACCAGTCTGAAGATATTCAGCCTTGCCGGTTCTAACCAACTTCTTTCCAGGAAGACGCCGGCTTCTACGTGGGCAAGCGATGCGTGTACGTCTACAAGGCGCACAAGAAGATCGCGCGTCACGGCGGCGAGAAGACGCGCGTCCGCGCCCTCTGGGGCCGCATCACGCGAGCTCACGGCAACTCGGGGTCCGTGCGCGCCAAATTCCACCACAACCTCCCACCGACGGCCATCGGCAAGCGAATCCGCGTCCTGCTCTACCCGAGCAACATCTAATCGCGCCAACGTTCACCACCATCGCCCGCTTGTCGTTTCCCGTTCGCAATTTGGTTGTGTGCTCCCCCACATTGTTACTGTTGTCTAATAAATAACATCTACTAAGGCCACGGCGCAAGTAGCATCATGAAAAATACATAGTTTCGTGTCTATAAGGGCATGAAGCTCAGAAGTATGCATTTTTTTAACGGCAGAAGGACCTTAAGAAATCTTGCGTCCGGGGCAGCTTGGATTCATATTGGAGCTGCTTTTGCACTGAACCTTGAGCTTCAGGAGCTTAGTGTAGTTCCCAAATGGACTGTTGCGCTTTTAGATTTTGTTGAGTAGAAAGCTACCAGAAAAAAACAACTACGGTTGTGACTACGCGGCTTCACTGCGGTGAGGACCCGGACCGATGAGCTCATGCTGCTGCTTCTTGCCGGATTTGCTCTCTGACAAACGATCCAAGCGCTCTATGATCAGCTCGTTGAGGTGCACCTTCTCCGGCATGATGGAGGAGCGTTCCGACGCCTAGCCAAATTCCTAAAGGATGCCTCACTGAATTAGTGCAATCAACAGGTACACACGTCATTATCGGCTAATGATACAGCAGAAATCTTTCTGCATACGCTAAGTCAATGCATGTAGAATAAAAAAGCGCTTGTTCTGCCCGATCGTCATTTTCGCACCCTTGTCTTCCGTCGATTAACGGCTTTCCCGGGTTCTTCGTGAACGTATCCAACGGTCCGTCATGCACCCTCCGTTCTAAATTCTCCTCGCGATCGTTCCTCTGCCAGCGCTGACCACCGCCACGGATGCTCCTTATATGGTCGCTATGTGCCGCTTATCACCAACGAGGCGTTGCAGCGCGAAATCGGCGACTCCATTACCATCAGCGAGGACGGCAAGTACACGATCGCCGCTCCTCGCAGGGCGAACATCACCGTGACATTCCTCGTCGACGGTGGCGAAGCAATACACTTTCCAATCATCGTCAAAGAATGGAAAAGCACTTAGTAAATATCGCATCGACGGAGAAGCTTCAGTACTGTTTTAGCGTGAGCATAACGGGCCCCAATGGCTGCGGCATAAGCGTTTACACTGATATATGGTGCAAGCTCGATTCAGAAGGAGAAGGAGGAACCACGCCCCACAATCTGGCTACTGTTGCCACTAACTGGGTCGACGGCACCATCTGCGACTTGAGCATGTCCAGAGCTGGAGTCGTGACCGCAAACGAGGAGGAGCCGTCTCGACTGTCCTGCTTACCGGGTGCACGCGGCATGGACGACAAAGATCTATGGACGCTGGCCTTTCAAGGAATGCCTTTGTTTGATCCCAGTCTCCGTCTCGACAAAGACATCCAAGCCGTGGAAGTGGTCAGTTTTAACTTGTGATGTTCTAAGCGTAAAGGCCTTCTTATAATATCATTTTAGGACAGCTCCATTGCAAAAATCGTTCGCTACGAATCATGAACCACGACTGCAGCGGCGATTACTGCGTCTAACTTTAACGTCTAATGCGGAATTTGTCCTGAATGCTTCATATGCTAAACCTTGAATACCGATAGAACAATCAAACTCTGCTGTGACTCTCAGTTTTTGTTTGCTGCAGCGAGCTTCTTGAATCCCTCGGTCAGGGACGCGGTGCTGCTCTTGACGCTCGGACAAAGCTCCCGCAAGCGGCCCGTGTCCAGCGCACAATTTCCCTTCGTAGCCATGATGTTCCGCCCCATTTCGGAGTCGATGGTGATCACACCGAACTCGGGAAGGTTAGGGTCCGCAACCTAAACCTCACTATTTTCCGATCAAGACGGCACTCCGCGCTGACCCTGCGGTACAGAAGTAGAATCTCCGAGAGGGCTATCGGCTCGGGATTGACAAGGTTCAGCGATCCGTTATAGTGACGCTCCATGAGGTCGATCAGTACGGGTAGGCAGTCCGGGAGGATGGTAATGGACACCGGCACTTCAAAGATGTTCCTAAAGTGCCGAGTCAAGACGGGCACTAATCAAGCCATTTGAGCAAGTCAGTGAATGGCGCTTACTTGTATCCGATGATCTTCGTTAGTAGGTTGCGCTCTTCGCTGAGCTCGAAGTTCACCGGCAGGGTGATGCGCGCGTTAATGCTTTCATGTGTCGCTAGCTGGCGGACCATGCGATCGGCGAAACCCTTCGCAATGGAATAGGAGTTGCCAAAGAACGTCGGATCGTCTAAAGTTGTCCGTCAAATCGACATTGCCGGTAAAAACATGGCGTCCTACCGTTATCGTGGAACGCCTTTCCGCCAACGGTGTGTTCCTTGTCATAGGCGAAGAGGTATCCGGTTCCGACGTAGGTGTAGTGCAGTCCAAGGCGACGACTTATCTGTGCCAGCACAACGGGACAGTAGAGGTTGTCGCGGACGTTCTCGTAGGCCTTGTCGGGTCCTCCTTCCAGGTACTCGATGGTCTTGAACTGTCCTCCATGAGTGCGTCCGGTGCAATTGAGCACATGCGTGCCAGCCAGCTGATTGAGTTCTTCAATCACCTAAACGACGAATAGGGTTCATCGGGTATATGTTCCGTAGCGAACCTCATGCTCGGTGTTTATTCCCGGTTTGCACTTTGCAAGGTGGTACGGAATCTTCCGCTCAGTCAACAGCTTCTGCACCTGCAGACCGACCCAACCACGGCCGCCGTAGAGAATCACGGACATTTTCTGCGGTAGATGCGGCTTCAGTGCGGATGCGACCACTCGGCTCAGGCCTTCCTCGAACGAGACCACTGGCTCCCAACCGAGCTCCACCTTCGCCTTCGTGTAGTCGATCAGGTAGCGCAGGTCGTTATACGGACGGTCGGGAATGGACTGGAACTCCACGTCGGTTGGCGACCGTCCAAGTTGCTTGTCGACTTCGGCTTGCACTGCATGAGCGACGTCGATCACTAAATCCCTGATACATTTCCTGCCAGACAATAGCAGTGTGTAGGCGGACGTAGATCTCACGGCTACTAGCGGCGTTGTGTGGGGTCATTGGTTTACGACTGGGTGGTTCTAAAGGATGCCCGTCAGGAACGATCTGAACCGCCATTGGACATTTCACTCTCTCGTCGTTTCTGCCAACGTTAAACGTTTGTCATGCCAAAGTGTCTTTTGACTCCCACCTGACCATGCACACTGTTTGCTTGGGAAGGAAGGACATAGAACGTATGTCTATTGATCTAGCCAATTACCATTCTTCTCGAAGTACGTCCCGAGGTTGTACACCTCGCCCACTTGGCCCTTCTCAGTTGTTAGACGAATGCCAGCTGAAGCGTCGTCTACGTACAGCCACGAGCGAAGCTGCTTTCCCGTGCCTTGAACGGTGAACTTCTCCTGCTTCCGAGCGACTTCGATAAACCGTGGAACGAGCTAAGACGTCGAAGGACGTGATCCGTTGTTGCGCAAATCGCTCAAAAGTACCTTGACATCCCATTGGTGGGGTCCGTAGATGTTGTTGATGCGCAAGGTGGTGATCGGAAGTCCATGGACGTGCTGGTAGAGACTAACGTATGCTTCACATGCGATCTGAAAAACTCACATGTCGTTGGTACGCTAAGAAAAATACGTCCACCTTCGTAGCGGCGTAGGGATTTCCGGGACGCAGCAGCTCGTTCTCCGTCTTCGGGGTCTCACCGTCGGACAAGTCAGAGTCGCCATAGACCTAAACAAAAGCATAAATCAAGCCGTGAGAAACGATTGAGCACATTACGACGGTACGAGTCGATGACTCATGCAGTGCTTCAGGGATCACGAAACGGACCATGACGTTCTAGGGGTTTCACATTGCGCGCACCGTCAAAAACATCGTCAGACAATGTTTTTATCACGCTGCTAGTCTTTCTCTTTGATCGTTTTGTCGCAAACTTATTCAGAGACGTTTTGCACTATTTCGAGCTTATGGTTAGCAATAAGTTAGCGAAAATGTGTCTTCCGGCGCCTCGTCTTGACCAATCCTACTCTTTGCCAGCAAAGAACGAGACTGCATACGGGTCAAGTGCAGCACGAAGCAATGAGCAACTTTCGGCTTACTGATAAGAGCCATCGGAGTACAGGAGGTCACTCCGTGCAAAGCCCACCACCCACACTTGCCAGCCATTTTCCGTTGTTAGACTGCTGGTCGCCGAGTGTTGGCAACACTTCTCGACTAAATGAAAACACGAAGTCACCATATTGCTAAGCTATAAAAGCGGATACGCCGCGTCAACACTATGACTGCCGTGAAGTCAAAGGTCTACAATGACAGGCGTTTTCACGGCGCTTGCCTTGCTTCTTGCGGCGTTCGTCGCGGCGGATTCTCTTCCGCTCTACTTCTCACGCGTCCCCTACAATGGCCCGTACGTAGAGAGCTGGGCTGACATGTTCGTCGCCAAGTTCAACATCGGGAACCCACGTAAGTTTAAACCCTACTCACGTTACTGTTACCTTTCGTCTAGCCGTCACCTACAACCTAACGCTTGATAACTTCGAGTACCACTCGGTGCTGCTCGGTGCGGGAGCGACTCCGCAGCAGTGTGAAGTTTCCACGCGACAATACTTCGACACGAGGCAAGTCTTTTTGTCGATTTTGCCTTGCATGTTCTTTACATATGGCATGCTACTTCAGCCGTTCCACTACCTTCCGTCGAGGAAAGCAAGCCGGGTACATGATGCCGGCGTATGCGGAGGGTCGTGAATGCATGGGCCTAATTCCGCAATATAGCAACACATCCACTCTTACATTCGGTCGCGATGATGTTACTGTTAGTTAACCAGTGAGGTGTTGATAGCGGAAGCGAGACATTTAGCTGGACAAAGTCGGAACGTTCAAAGCGCAGCAGCTCCACGTGGTCACGACCTTCAACGACAGCTGGAACAAATATTGGGCCAGTGACGGCATTCTTGGCCTGAGCTCGCACCTCCGAGACGGTGCCACCTCTCTCGCGGAATCTCTTGCGTCCACGATTGGCCGTCAATGCACGGGAAAGCCGAAGAAGGCGGGCCTCTGCAATACAGTGTCGCTCTATCTTCCCGGGTACCTAGGTTCTCCCATTAAGTCTTAAGACGCTAGATGTTCTTTCAGCGACCGAGTTCTTTCTCCGTTTGGTGACGATACTCCCAACAACGGGAACGGCAAGCCGGTTGGTGGCATCGAGTTCGGACCCGTCTCAAGCGCATGTGGCACGATCCACGAGGCGGATCCTGGATCGGGGAGCTATTGGAGCTTCTTCGTTGGCAAGTAAGTGTGTGTCCGCTCTTCTCAACTGAATTCAAGGGCTGGCTTGGGTCCCTCAAAATATCGCTTGACAGCTTAAATGCTTCATGGCCTCGATGTTTTGAAGTGGTCTTCCTAAGGGTCTGCCGCCGTACCGTACTTTGGGCCGTACTGTGCTCCGTTACGTACTGGCATGCACGGTGCAAGGTATGCCAAGGACAGTACAGTACGGAGAACGGTACGGATTCGATTTCGTACCGTACTGGTCAGTACGGTACGGAGCACAGTAGTGCTAATGAATGCCGATCCTTATTCCAACCTTGAACACTCTTTTTAGGGTCACACTCGGCAACGTCACGACCACGCGATACGCGGGCAAGGGCAACTTTTTACTGTCTGACCCGAAGTTGCTAACCATGCCGCGGGAGCTCATGCGACCCTTCATGGCGCAGATTGGGGCCTTCTACAACGGCACTGCTGGCAGCCGCTCAGACCCGTACTACACCTACTACATTGAGTGTAGCAAAATTCCAAGTCTTCCGACGATTACGATCCAACTGCGCGGTGGTGTAACACTGCATTTCACGGCTGATGAATACGTCGAAAGTGTAAGCCTTTGTGCCCTTCATCCAAGACAGTTTCCGTTCCATCCGTCTACTGAGACCTTCAGATTCCTGGCGAGAAGTACTGTCCGGTTTTGCTACGCGACTCTTGGATGGGCTCCTGGCGCTTCGGCAACCGCTTAGTGCACTCGAACTGCATCGTGTACAACTTCCGAAACGGCAAGCTCGGCTTTGGACCGATCGTCAAAAAGAGTGCTTAGTCGGTATCAAGACGTCACAGTGCTCTGAGTCAGCTGGAGACCCAGCAGTGAAATAAAGGCAAGGTCTGCGATGTACGTCCCAAGCGGAGCAGTTGTCTGGAACTCGATGAGCGAAACGTAGGCGTTAGTGTTAGGCGACAAGCAACTAGGGCAAGGTTTCCGGGCAGTGATTACACCACAGTCCGAAAACCGCTCTCGTCTCCGTAGGTTCGATGAGTGGTGCTCCTATACGCGCACGCAAACACTTCCATTCATTGCTAGCTTCAACAAATGGAGAGCGGAAGGATACTCTCGTACCTGGACTCGCACAATTACCGTCACACATCCACACAGAACTACGGCCTTTGATACTGCGCAGGTAGCTCTATGCCACGTCGCTGGTAGAGAATACTTACTTCATCGGTGCTAATGTGGACGAACTTCTTGACCTTCCCGTACTGCCGGGTAACTTCGAGGAATTCGATGAAAGAGATGAGGTTGTTCTGGAGTGCCTCGCATGGGTCTGCATAGCACCGGGTCGAGGTGCAATCGGCAGCGAAGTGGACGACAGTGTCAATCTTAAAGCATTCGGGGATGGCCATAGTCCTCTAGGCTTAGGACTCACGTTGTTCTCTTCGAGCACTCGCTCGATCAAAGCGGAATTGCCGACGTCGCCGAGCACGAGCTTGTAGCAAGGTGAATCGCGAATGGCTTCGTCAACATAGTTGATGTCGCTGTTTAGCTAAAATGGCGAAAGTCTTGGCATTAATATCCTTTGAAACTCGTGTTAAGATGACGGCAATGGTAGGGTAGATTAGTCACAATGAAGCGCACTAGGATAAGCCGTGAATGGCAGTATCACCCATTAGAGGACCGACAGTGTCCGGAGCTCGTTTTATGAATCACATTTGGATTTGAACGAATACTTGTGGAAATTGAACGAAGCCTGCACAAACTTACAATTAGCTTATCCACGTTGACAATGTTGGCCTCAGGCCATGGATTGAAGTTGATGAAGTTGGAGCCGATGAAACCGCATCCTCCGGTAACCAGCACGTTCTTCGGTTGATGCGACATGTTTAGTGAGTATAACTGCCGACAGGGAACGGTTTAGCAAGCACTTTGCGTAGCGGATGGTTTCCGTTCTGACGTGGATCAATCAGCGCGTATCGAAATACGCGCGTGGGTCAAGGCAAACGCGGCGCAACGCTGGCGAGCGTTGCCCACTCTTTCGATGCGCCTGACTGATACTATCGCACTCACGGCAGCCGAGTGTTTTCGCTGGGTGATGAATATTCATCCGATGTGCTGGCAGTCTTGAAAAAATTAGGCAGTGAATGAAGCACTTGAAACGGTCTCACTATAGTCTAAAGTGCTAGAGTCATCGGCCAAAAGTTTCGTATTTGCGCGGTCTCACCAAAGTATGGGATAGTCCTTCTGGGACAATTAGCTTTGACAGAATTTAAATAGGGGATAAGTTGGTTAGTAGTAATACACATGCAGCATGCCATGCATAGAGCATGCATTCGTGCAACCATGCGTAAATCAACGGTACCGCATGCAGAAAAATGCCTGCATGCAGGTCTTGCGTCATAAGCGGTGCCGCATCATAGGTACTCGATAAGCGGTACGTATGATGAAAATGAAATCACTTGGGCCGTAACGCAAAGGCGCACGTGACAACGTTATAATGCATGCGGTGCGCTATGGTACTTGCGGTATCGTTGTGATACATGCGGTTGCGCCACGATGCATGTGGTTGCGCTATAATGCATGCGGTAGCGCCACGATGTGAGCGGTTGCACTATGATCGCTTGCGCTTGCGCCACGATGCATGTGGTTGCGCTATGATGCATGCGGTTGCGCTATGATGCGTGCGGTTGCGCTATAATGCATGCGGTAGCACGATGCGTGCTGATGCATGCGGTTGCGCTATGATGCGTGCGGTTGCGCTATGATGCATGCGGTAGAGCTATGTGCATATGGTAGCGTTTCCTGAATTGCGCTAACAAAAAACCCATCCATGGATAAATTACGCATCAAACTAATCGTTTCAACGTATGCAAAATGACGTTTGGTGTCAACTTATAGGCACTCTATTTTTCTTGGCACGTTCGGTGCACGTGGATCTGCAGGTGCACAAACCCAATTCCATACTGCGAAATCCCATTCGCCGAAAAGCTCCAGGCACTTTGGGGCACAATGCCAGCGGTTCAATTCGCGGCAGCAGTCCGGAAACGAAGACGACGCCAGCGAGATTATCCTGGCAGCTTTCGGCTTTGCGACACTTAGGCCAACGCCGACCCACGCCAACATGACGTGGAAATTAAGAACGTGTTTATTTTCGCGACCCATCCGTATTTATCCGTGTTCTCCGTATTTCTGCACGGCTCCTCACGCTCGCGAGTTTGGAAGAATGTTCACGAAAATTTTTGGACATTACCTTGTAGGTAAAGAGCATTTTACTCGTTTCCGTCTGCTTAATTTTAGCATAAAATGATTAGCGTCCCCTACGAAAAATTAGGGATTCTCTCATTGTTCACAGCGTTACCAATTATGCAGGAAAAAGACGAGCGGTAGCAGTTTCATGCCGTGCGCCGCCCTAGCATTCGTCCCTTTGATTTTTCATATTTCCCATTTCTGACAGGCTATCAGTGACGCAACAACTTGCTCGCGTTTGCTCACAAGCCATGAGATTTCGGAATGCAATGGACGGTTCGGATATGGGACATACCTCACTCGTGTCTTTTGCTTAAGCATTCCCAACTGGTTCTAGCATTCACATTTAGAGCCCATCTACACCAACCTGGATGTGGGTCAACGTCGAGGAGCATTCATCTTACTTTCTCCAGGTTTCTCACAACTAGCTCGCCAATCTGTTTTTGCCTGGACATTTTACTCGTCATCCTTTTGAAACAGGCGCATGGCTAGCACATAGTACCCCAAAATCTGCGGTCCTACTTTGATCGACAGCACGTATCCGGTAGACGACTGAAAACCCCCGACCGCCGCTATCATCACTTTTTACGTTCGCGCGGCTGGGTACACACGCTAGAGTGCGCTGATAAGGAGCCGCCGCTTTCTCGTGTTTGATTGACATTTCCGCTCCGAAATACCGTTCACCGGGTCGCAGGATCCGATGGTGCTACCGACGGTTTTGGTTCACTCTCGCTTTGTGTCTTCCAGCAAAGTGTCTCTCCTGAGCATCTACGCCTGCTTTAGTCTCCCGTCTGTGTGTTCATTTCTCAGCTAGGCTAGAACATCAGTCGGATTAGCTCTTTACTAGCTTCGTAAATCCTCAGTTCATTTAGCTTTACCAAAATCTAAGTTGAGCTTTTTCTACTTAGACCAGTTTAGACCAATACAGCGATAGCTAAACCCTTGAGGCTCCCTTCACTGCTTGAGCTCTCACAGCGGAACCAAATGATAGTATGATGGTTTCGCCTCATCACCATACGTTTTGATTTTCTCACGCAAAACACCGGGTTCTTGCGGTTCTCCGGTTGGCCCGGGTCGCGTATCCGTCGCCGCATGCCTAATCCACCGTCACCGCCGGGCGCTCCCTTTTCGGTGGTGTCACTCCTCCGACCGCCGCCACGCATTCCTCCGGTACGCGCAGCGCGTACGTGCGTCCGTCCGTCGCGCTGCGCTATGCGGCTCTGCGAAGGATCGCTTGCAGTTCGATCGGCCGTCGCCCAGCAGTCCGCCGACAGCCGCCGCTGCTGCGCTGGCGAGGGGTCGAGAGACCGTCCCCGCCGCCGCACCTCCTATTTGTACAGGAGCGACGCTGCCACGTTGTCTTCACCGTCAGTCAGCGCTACCACCGATCGCTTTTGGGCTGCGAAAACAGGCAGTCGCCCCATGAGCGGATTGATGAGGGACCTATTGCCCTTCATTAATGCGTGTTCGGATTGCATAATTATGTTGTCATCATTTTCTTTCCTTTCCTGCTTTTCATTTTTGTCCCACGGTTTCGTTTAGTTGTGTAATGCTTGAACACCTTGCACGTTCTAAGTGGACAGTTACGCTGGTCGGAGTGCGCTAGAAGGCCCTAATTACCTTTTGTGTATCCTACAGATTCTGCCAACACTAATCTCTGGAAGCGGGAGGTACATACGCTGGCCCTAGTAACTTGGACAAGTGCAGGCGGTCGGCGCATGCACGTAGGCTAAGACCGACGTTTCATGGATAAGCACTGGCCTACCTAAGTTAGTGGTATTTGACTCACGTAAGAGGCAAATCGGTTCACGATTCTAATGAAGCCAGCTTGTCCACTGTATGATCAAGTATCGCCAATGGGGTCTTTGTTTTATCCTTTCTTCCCCATTGCATCTCTCGAGTTTTTTTCGTACTTTTGATATCAGTGGTTTATCACAATGCTTGACGACTGACGTATTGAAATTCGACCGACATTGAAACGCGTGGCAGGTTGAACAAGGTCAAGGTCAGACCTTGCGCGTCTTTCTTCCGAGCGCGTCCGAGTTCTTCCGCATTTTACACATTTTCTCCAACCTCCATGGAATCGACCGGTTGACAACCAAAATTTTAGGAACAAATTTCCCCGGAACTCGGCTCGTCTAAGCCCCTTCGGACACGTTGTGCCTATCATCGCTAACGAGAACGGACAATGAACGGACCGAGCAACGAAGTCTTCGCGGCACCGCCGCCACCTAACGGCGACGTCTTCACGAATGGGCTCCACGAGAACGGCAGCAACGAACACGGTACGCACTCGATCTGCGAAGTCCATCGAAAAATTACACACGTTGCAAAATGCTGAGACGAATTGAGGCAGCATTATTACTTCCTTGATGTAGGCACCTTTGAACTGGCCCCTGGCGCGGAACGTCACGCGGAGAACCACGCCGCCGCCGCCCCTCCAGCGAACGGTGGACTCAACGAAGTGCCTGGCCCATCCGGCGTAAAGGTCGTGCCGTCCGCCGAGGGCAAGGTCGTGATGGACTACAGCACCGACTTCCCGAAGCTGCCCGACGCTCCCGTGGCGACCGCTGCGGTGACGGGAGCTTGGAGCAAGCGTCCAGCGATCAAATCCACCGAAGTGACGGAGGTGTTCAAGCTGAGCTCCAACGAGCGTGCTTCGCGCGGCCTCGGCAAGCAGTTCGGCAACGTGTCGGACGAGCAGCAGAAGTGCAACCAGGTCTCCCAGGCCACTGGTAGGCAGTGAGTTCGATTTATTGAAGCTATACAATACATTTAGGCACCAAGATCGAGCTCTGCGAGGCGAAGGACCAGTCGTTGACCATTCTAATCACCGGCAAGCGCTCCAATGTCGAGGACGCTCGCGCTCGCCTGGTGCGTGAGCTTCAGACCCAGGCCAACACCGAGGTGGTGGTGCCCAAGGACTACCACGGCATGATCATCGGTACGCAAGCATTGTGCTAGCCCATTCCATATACGCGAATTTAGGCAAGCAGGGCGACCGCCTTCGCCAGCTGGAGCAGGAGTTCCTGTGCCGCATCTTTATGCCTGGCCGTGACGAGAAGACCAACGACACCATCCGCATCGTGGGCCCCAACGAGTACATCGGCCTCGCGGCGCGCCGCATCAAGGAGATCGCCGACGAGGCGGCTCGCCAGGGCAACGCCCAGCTGGACGTCCCTAAATCCTTCTATCCGTGGATCCGTGGACCTTTCAACGAGACCCTCGACGCCATCGTCGCCGAGACCGGTGCCCGCGTGAACATCCCGCCCCCAAGCGCTAAAAGCGACACGATCGTTATCACCGGTCTTCGCGAAGGCGTTGAACAGGCTGCGAAGCGCATTCGTGCCATCTACGAGAGCAAGGTGCGTGCAGAATGCTGACGAC
>JNEY01000259.1:19438-34486 GCA_020875895.1 Aphelenchus avenae
CGCTCGCTCATTCCGCATGCGCGTGACCTGCAGAACAAGTTCAACGTGCGCATTAAGTTCCCCGCGCGTGGCACCTCCAACGAGGGCGCCGAGAACGGTGCGAACGGCATCCTGCCGTCGAACCAGGTGGTGATCACCGGTCGCGACACGAAGTGCGAGGCGGCCAAGGAGGCGCTCATTGCTCTCATTCCCGTCACTGAGACGGTAAGAAACTGTCCAATTATGCTTTCCAAAAAAAAATTCTGCGAGCGAACGAGATCATAGACACATATGTAACCCAGCACGCGATATTAGCGTCTCCATAATTCTCCTGGTTTCAGGTTAAAGTGCCTGCGGAGTATCACAGCTCGTTCATCGGCAAGGGCGGCGAGACGGTGCGCGCGTTGATGTCCGCACACGCGGTCCGCATCAAGATTCCGACGCCGGCGGAGCAGTCCGACGACATCGAGGTGACCGGCGTGCGCGAGAACGTGCAGGCCGCCCTCGAGGACATCCGCGAGCGTGTGGCTGAGTTCGACCGACAGGCGGACGATCGCAAGCTTCGTTCGCACAAGGTGGAGATTCTTCATCAAATTCATGTATAAATACGGTCAATTCAGGTGACCATCGAGGTCCCGCTGAAGTACCACCAGCGTCTGATCGGCGTTGGCGGCGCCAGCGTTCGTGAGACGTCAGCTCGCCACGATGTGCAGATCAACATCCCGCGCTCGGACTCGGGCTCGGAGACCATCACCATCACCGGCTACGAGACTAACGCGAACGCGTGCAAGGACGAGATCGAAAAGCTCATCGAGGAGCTCGAGTCCATGTTCACGCAGGAGATCTCGCTCGACGCTCGCTTCCACCCGCGTCTCATCGGCCAGCGTGGGCGCAACCTTCGCAAGGTCCGTTTTTCTTTACTCATCAAGGAAGTAATCCCTTCTTTCATTAGGTGCAAGAGGACTTCGGCGTGGAGATCCGCCTGCCGGGCCGCAACGACCCCAACCCGAACCTTGTGGTGATCGCGGGCAAGACGGAGGACGCCGTCTACGACTGCATCGACTCGCTGCGCCAGCAGGAGGAGGACTATCTCGCGGACCACGTGGATCGCGGCCAGCAATACCTGTACTCGCGCCAGGAGCCCGAGCACCAGACAAAGGCTAAGCCACAGCAGGTGGAGATCCAGGGCGCGCCGTGGCAGCTCGAGCAAGAGGACTTCCCGACCATGGGTGGCGGACCGGCGCCAGCTGCCGCGCCGCAGCCTGGCGTCTGGGGCCAGCGCCGCTGGTGAAGCGTCGCTCGGTCGTCTCATCGGCAGCTCATCGTCAACAGCTCCATGGCTCGTCCACCATGCCAAAATTGACTCCCCCATCCCAATTCATCGGCCCGCTCGTTGCCTCGTCCCGTCTAGCGTATGACTTCCCCGTATCAAGTGATTTGCTCCCTCTCTTTCCTCCCGTTCAAGTGCCTTCGTTCCGATTCCCGGATTCCGAACGTCCAACAAATTCCCAAAAGACAAATATTTGCCTTCCCTTTCCTTAGACCTATAATTTATTTCCCACCCTTCCTTCTTCGTAGATCGAGATTTTTATCCCATTGCTGGCGCAAGCTTCTTCCCGCCATTTTCCACAAACAGACTTGTGTTGACTTCTTTCCCATCGCTCTGTGATTGTCTCTTTCCCCACGATTGGACTTCCCACCTGTGGTTTTTTGTTTCCCAATTCGGCTGCTATTCGCACCCAAAAATGGCGCGTTGCAATTGAGAGGTTCGTTCGAGACGTTTTCGTTCATTGTTTGTCTTCCTCCTTCCCCACACACACCACCACGCATGCGCATGGAGTTTTATTGGTTGTTTGTAATGGACCCGAATCCCCATAATAAAGTGCCTTTTGGTTTTTGCAAGGACTAGCATGGGTAGACAATTGATACGAGAAGATGAATGCAGTAGTTGCTTGGCTGGTGGCGGTAGTAAGGTTGGGTAGTAAGTGAAACAGGTGGCAAGTAGCTCAAGTTTACGTGAAAGCATGCGAAAAGGGCGAAAGGGTAAAAAGCTGAGCAAACGACAGCGTAGACTCCTCAGTGTAAAATCATATCAGTGTCGAACCCTGCTAGTGCCAACGGTTATGTTCCGACTTTCCAGTCTTACTACGTTTCGAGCGAGTTATCGAGTTCCCGCATAAACTTACAGTGTAAGGGAAACTGACCCTTCTAAAAGACAATACTTCTCTTGAGGTCAATGTGACAAGCTTAAGATAAAAGTTTATCGAGTTGCACGGTAGTATCGCATCATGATAATGGAGCATGGTCACATAGTCCACCATCCGTAATAGATTGCGGCGGCGCTTGCAGTGGCACCGAAGGCGAAAATCACAAGGAACGCAGCGGCTACAACCATGCAGACGAACTTCCTCCAGTTGCAAGGTCTATCTAGAAGAAAAGTGTTAAACCGATTTGTGTACGCCCTGGCAGAGCGAACTCACCGTGACATTCAAGGCTTCGATTTGCTCCTTTCGGTTCGGTTGCAAACACTTTCACTTGATCGTTCTCCTCTTGCGCATTAACTGATTCCTGCGAAGTCGTAGTTTGCTGGACGACCAGGGCGTTCTGTTTGAGAGTCATCTAAAATGACGTCACTGTCACGGACGGTTTGCGTGCCGCTTACTTCCGCCTCTCGCAGTTGTAGGTCGGTTCTACAGTTTGTCGTTCGTGGAGCTTCGACTGGCGTCATTTTTGGCGAGTCGCAGCCGGAAGCCGAAGGTGGCGGTACAGCTGCAAAGAAACGTATTTTCTCCAGTACGTTGTGCAGTGACGAAATAAGCGAATTTACCTACTGGTGTACTCATGTCGTCGAGCTGACCAGTGTTGCAGAGGAGGTCTGTCACGAAGACAGCTTAGAACGTCGCGCTGACGGTTCGTCGGCGTTAGCGAACCAGCAATTGGAAACAATAGGCACAAGGCTGTCCAGGTTGGTATGCCATTAGATAGTGCAATTTGCATAAGCCCTTATAAAGTGCACCGCATCGTCTAAAATACAGTGCAGAAGGGTTGACAAGAAGGAGGCAAGGTGCACATGCGCGTCATATATGCTTACTAGACTCTCGCTAGCGGGGTTCCACAAGAATTTTTGCCGGACATGGACGGTCTAAAATACAGCATCGGTTTTGCATCAACTTTCACGGAAGGGTTTGTATACTTGGATGCGGGTCAAGCATCAATTTTTTCCTGTGCACACTGGATGCTTCTGCATGCTACCTCTTGGTACGCATGAGTGCACGTATGTATGCTCAGCACGGCATGCTATCTGCTAGCTCAACGGAATGCAACAATATGGATAGACCGCATTATCTTTGAACTCTGGAATCTGCTACTTCTGCGTGCGCTAACGCTTGGCATGCCGCATGCACTTTCCTAGTTGCACCGAGTATTTCGTTTGCACGACACAAATTATACATTCGCGTCTTCCATTTTGAAATCCCGTAACATACATGCTTCCGCTTGCGGTACCGCTTGGTAAGCATGCAAGCCCATAGCATGACGTGCTGCACGGTTGCCCAAAACTAAACTGTCTCATGGTTGCCCTATGAGCAGTTTTACTTTAANTCGTAAGCCTTACAGACTTTCTGGACGCTCCCTTACAGTGGTGAAGACATGCGCCGTTCGATGCCATTAGACGAGTAGCTCATGAAAAGTATTTAGACGATGACACACAGTTTTCTCTCATTCAGTGGATGCAAGTTGTTACTTATTCGCATCCGCTCTGGCTCTGTGTACTGCTTCTTCCACCTACTGATAAAAGAAGCAAGCTGCGCAGGCGTTTCCAGTTCTGGTCCAACAACTTCTTAGCTACCGGTTTAGTGCCCGGCTAACAATTCAGGTGCTTCCCACTGCCGCCACCCCTTGCCTCCTATTTTCGACGAAGCAGAAGCCGACTGGTACCTGCCATAACGGAGTAAATCCTGCATTCGGCCGTTCCGCTAGAACAATGACCCTCCCACCTGCGGTCGGTTAATCGGTGAAGAGCATCCGATGACAAAAAATGGGCCGATGACAATACGCGCCGGCTTGAGAGGGGGTCAGCTGTCGTGCTCGGGCCTGAGGCTGCGTCGCGCTCGGGATGAGATCCCAGGGCTCTAGTCGCCCGACATCTGTCAGATACTCTAATGGCGATAAATTTGTCCTTGTACTAAGCAAGTTCCTTTCGGCCTGGAAGATCCAATCAACTTATGACTTTGTTTTCTTTCTGATCAAACATTAACCGTTTAAAAATCTTAAGTTATTAATTATTTTATTCGCTGATTTGCCGCTGGATGAGGCTAGAAATCGGGCTGTCTAAAAAACGATCCATTTCTGTCTTTTCCACGTTTATAGAAGCCTTGGGCCATAAAGCCCGCTAATTGCTACCGGTCCAAACAAACATTTGTCCGGCTCCCGCTCGGTTTTTGAAGCTCATAAACTCCATTCAGTTTATCCGGTGACGCGTGGTCGCCGCGTCTTCCACTCAGCCATAAATCCGCTGCGCTTCGGCGGGCAAGTTTCAGGTGTCCACTCGAGCTAGTCCGCCAACGGCGGCGTGCTTTTATCCCGAGCGGTAGTTTACTGGAATGTGAGTTTAATCCACTCACCAGTGGTTCGGTTGGTGAACGCCCGATGGTGCTTCCTACCATCTTGGCATTTGAGCAAGATAGTTGACTTTGTAGGGTGACCAGTTGCTTGGGGCCTACAACAGCAGATTGTTCTAGGCTTTGAGGACGTTACGTAGGGTTAAGTCAGGTTATCTTTCATTTGAGACGAACGATTCTGTAATTGCTTGAACATTGACTTTAACGAGTGAAGGTGCATATGCGGAGCTATCCAAAGGGAGGGGTGTCAGCGAGTTTATGAAGACGATTTATCTCCCTTGTCTCTTATGACTCTGTCATCGCGAGGCCACGCATTCATTACATGTTGGACAGAGTTCTTCTGGCTCTTCTCATGTCATTAGTGGCGTGTCACTTCCCTCGCGTCGAATAAACATCTCCCGCTGACAAGCTGGGTCTCGTCGCGTTCGTCGACGAAGTTTCAGCCCCACGATGTTTGGCTTATCGCTGGAGAGCAGCGCAATAAGCGAGGATTAGTGACGACGCTCGCCAGGAAAGTCCTTCCCTCGCAGCCGTCCAATGAGATCCGCATTTAGCGCCATCTCACTTTCCATATTCCGCAGCGACAACAGACTCCCGTCCAGTTCATATCTCGGCGCCGTGCCGAAAGGAAAAGCGCGAATTTGCAATCCAATCCGCATCGCAACGCCATTCTTTTCGCGCCTCCGTGCCGGTGGGCTTTGGCAGCAGGAGTCTCGAATTACATTGTCAACGGTTAATTGAGATGTGCTAGGGCCTCTCCGCTGCGGACCGCTTCCGACGATTTGTCGCTTACTAATTGAACCTGTGACAGCTATCTGTCAAAGTCACCTATGAGTAGTCAGCGGTTGTGCCTCTCGATAAACAACCGATTACGGCGTAAGGTACCTGACTCTGAGGGTATGAAACCCTTCAGGTATCCCTCGATCTGGGCCATATCCATTAGCAGCGCAAGGTCAACCGTGCCATTGTATCACGGCGCGTCGGTAATCGCATTAATGACCGCGAATGAATCGCGCAGCATTAACTTAATGCGCCGTGTTTTCACTGCATCAATGGGGCGCGACGGACAAAGGTCCATGATCCACAAGACCGTAGCGGGGCTACCTGTTTAATGAGACTTTCAAAACGTGCGTTAGAAGGTCTGTTGCATACATTATCCGTCGGCTTTTATTTTTCGTAACACCGTTGTATAAGCGGTATTCCTTGCAATACCAGCCAACGACGTTTATTTGCGCGTTAGGCTGTTTCAAATCAAAGGCGTGTGCGCAATATATCACTAAAACTTTCGTAGGAAACGTGCATTCTGATAAGTGATGTGCCTACAATGTTTTTTTTTCCAGGCACAACAGTCAGCATTGACTACCTACGCTGCCATTAGGGCAACCATTCGCTGGGCTCGTCGACATGCTTGTGAGACGATGCTATGTCCGAGTTCTCAGTTCGCTCTTGGATGTCTCTGCGCTCTCGCAATAGTGACAATACAAATCCTGCTAATCAGTCGCAGTTTTCCGAATGTAAACGAGAAACTGCCATGTGGACGACAAGCTGCGGTAACGGCAGATATTCAGTTGACGTACGCCGACGAAGACGCCTCGACAACAGACATACCCAACTTGAATAGGTATGCAGCTGGACAAATGACAAAAGACAGGGTCCGTCCAATCATAGATGGACACGCCGTCAGATACATCAGCCACTGTAACGAGACATCTTATAAGCAAGTTCAGATTGAAGCGGGATAAGACAAGGCGCCTTCCAAGCGCCATCATCATTGGGGTCCGCAAGGGTGGCACTCGCGCCCTCCTCGACGCACTCTCGCTTCATCCGAACGTGCGCGCGGCCCGCAGGGAAATCCACTTCTTCGATCAGAATGACACCTATCAGCTGGGCAGCGAGTGGTATCGACAGCAGATGCCTTATTCGAATGCGGGACAGGTAGCCCTTGAGAATTAGCAGAATGGAGCCAACCAGAAACAACTTTAGATCACAATCGAAAAAAGCCCAGGATACATAACTAGCCCTCTGGCGGCTAAACGGGTTTACGATGTGAATCCGGACATGAAGCTTATCGTGATAGTGAGGGACCCGGTGGTCCGGACAATAAGCGACTTCACGCAGGTACTGTCCGTTCTCGGTGTCCGTTCTCGAATTCGGTCAATTCGTTGGCTAGCCTATGGAATCTAGAAAGGGTAAATTTAGGTCTTCTACACGAAGCTTGAGAGAAACAAGGCTCAAGCAAGATTCGAAGACGTCGCTTTTCTAAAGAACTCCTCCGTAGTCGACGAAAGCTACAAGCCGATACGCAACTCGCTCTATGCGAAACATCTGAAGCACTGGCTGGACATCTTTCCCAGATCGCAATTCCTGATCGTCGACGGAGATCGGTTCATAGTAGATCCGCTTAGCGAGGTATGCTTATCATCCATACCGCTTGGGCACATTGGTTGCTTGCAGCTTCGCAAGGTGGAACAGTTTCTCCATCTCAGGCCTGAGATAACCGAGGACCAGCTAATATATAATCCCGTAAAGGGCTTCTACTGCTTCCGGCGACGTAGTTCACCTTCAGCGAGATGCCTGGGTAACTCCAAGGGACGTCCTCATGTGGTGAGCATGCTTGAAGCGTTCCATCGCTATATTCACCCCGCTTTAGCCCGTGTCCACGGCAACGAAGCAACGCCTAGCAAAGAACTTTCGGCCTCACAATCGACGGTTCTACGCGCTCGTCAACCAGTACTTCAACTGGCAGTGAACGCCCATGCAAGCCGGTTCGCATACCATGCTTGGTCCGCTCGGTCGGTGCACCTTCATGGCTGACGCTCGAAGACCACTTGACCGCGGATATCATCTGCAGTCTGATAGCACTACTCGATCGACGTTCTTTCTTCATTTATTTAACCAGGTTGTCGTTGTGGTGCCAGTTGATCAACATCTGTTCAGGTTTCAATACGCATACGGGTACCTTTCAGTAAAACTTGTCCATACTCGTTCGCTTGTTTTATTGTCGTCTGTATAGTCTAGTGATAAATCTAGTGATAGTGATAAAAAACGTGTTAGTCATGGTCACCTGAGATTTCAAGCCACGTCGGCATGCTAAGTCCTCGGTTGGCAACAAGCCTCCTGTAAGGGCTAGCGCCATACCCATATAGGTAGAGCGTGGATACGACGATGCTTCCGATCAGGATGATGACTAGAGCCGCAAACGTGGTGCGTTCTCTAGTGTCACACACCCCAGTCGACGACTAGCCCTCCTAGAGTTTTGCTGCATTCAGGTGCTGAGCCTTTTTCTGTTTGTTTTAATCTTTAGCGGAAAGCTTATGTTTCCAAGCGGAGTATCCGTCGCCATAGATGTGCTTTCTCTCCTCTTCATCTCGTGTAGTTAACTATCCAACTGGTCGAGACGTCTTAATGGTTCGGGGATATGGCTAGATTCTGTGAAACATGCTGTGGCGTCTGTCAACTGGTAATCGGCGAAATATAATGAGTGTTACGTACATGCGTTTGAGGAGTATACGACTAGGGTCGTAGTGGCATCGATCAGTTTCGTCGGCGCGCTTCTGAACTGGACGCTTTTCTTCCAAGGCCGACATGCTGCACATTTCTTTATTCCTGCGGTACGTTTTTACGTATTTGAGCGGATGTGCACTATGTCACACTTATGATCTCGCTAGCGCTGGTGTTCACGTCTGTCATGCAGGATTTCCTGTGTCTGCGGACGGAAGTCGATAGTGTACCGACAGTGAAACGCCGACTGTTATGAATCCAGTAGTTCCGGAAAGTCATCGAGCACTGGCATAGGCCCGGTTAATCAACGTTTGATGCGTACCGTGTTTTCCGTAGCATCAGGTCTCAAGTGTCTTTGCCTGTATTGAGAGTCGTGACGCGTTTGTCAGTTCAGCTTCACAAAGACAAATAGGTTCTTGAGCCCGCGATAACGGCACGTTCCGCGTTAAGTATGCTTACCCTGTCCTTCGCTGATAACTTGAACACGTCTATCAGCTGCAAGCTTCTCACTTGGTTCGACTATCACAGGGCAATTGGAGGCCACCCAGTTCGAAAGAACGAAACGCGAAGGGGGAAATTACGAACAAGGTAGTTGTTCTTGTCGTTGGAAAAAACGTTAAACGCTGATGGATTTGAATACAATGGTAAACACTGAGTAAATCATATGTCACATTCACCCCATGAAGCAGAATTGGCTGTCGTTTACTAAATAACACTGTAACACTATGGTAGCAGAAGCTTGACAACGGCCGTAGGGAGACCTTGGTTTCAGCTAGAGGAACTACCGGCGGCAGTCACGACGTCGTCTTCCAACAATGGCTGACTTATGCAATTATGTTTTTGCGCTAAAACCGGCTTTAAGTCCCTACCACTTTTTCCATTGACAATATCCTTAAGCTGATCATCATAGCGCTTCCGTAGCTTTCGCACCGTTCGCTTATGCGTGATCTTGACTGCGGCATACACCGTGAGACTGACGACCGCTGCGGGCACCACAGCGATGGCACTTGCTACCGCAACCGACGTACAGGTAGCGGCAGCCATGCCCAGACAAGCTGTGCTCGTGACCGCGTACGTCCCAAAAGCGTACTGTGACGCGCGATCAAGAGTCTATTAAGCGTTGATCTTTCCTTCGAGCAGTATATTTCGATCTGACGCTCTTCCAGGTTTTAGTAATTGTGCATTTCGCAAACGTACGTACCTTAATCTGCCTGCAAACAGCAGCGCCATTACGACACCAGTTGCTGAAGTGTTCACAGTTGTTGATTTTGAGGCTGTACTCCCTTTCACCGAGCTAAATGATACGCTTTAGCATTATACTTTTCGTTTGAATCCCGGTATTGGACGCGCCTAATGAACGCTAACAAAAGAAGAAAGATCTGAAATGGGGATGTGCTATCTGGCGCATACGCGGGAACGTGCTCGGTGCAAGATATTTTCCAGCTTCAGCGTTGGACGCTTCCGATCAAGGGAATTATCAATGCGGCATAGGCTCTTCTTAGCGATCTTTGTCAGTTCGTCACGACGGATCTCAACATCCCTGCTCAAACCGTTTGCATCGGTGTAGTGAATGACGATAACTCGGCCGCCTTCAGTTAGTTTCTCAACGATGCCGTGATGCTAAAATTCGTAGGTAGGTAAAACGGTTACCCTATGTTGCTCCGTGGTTAACCTAGCAACAGCAAGACGTACTACAGTCAGCCTGGTACAGCTAAGAATGGCGAATTAGGGACAGTTAGGCACGCTGAAGTATGCGATAGCCGCTCTGACAAGCAGACTCCATAATACCAGTTACTTGTTGCCCGTACCCCTAATTAGGAAATGTGTCGATGTCAAATCGATA
The DNA here is from genome assembly GCA_020875895.1 of Aphelenchus avenae. Classification (NCBI taxonomy): domain Eukaryota; kingdom Metazoa; phylum Nematoda; class Chromadorea; order Rhabditida; family Aphelenchidae; genus Aphelenchus; species Aphelenchus avenae. Next base: position 29,381 of record JNEY01000259.1, read on the forward strand.
AAGTGTCAGAATGGCGCTCTCGAACCGTTTGCTTTGGAGAGGCGACATACACTAAATGCTTTTGAAACATCCGCCACATCCCTACACAACAAACAAAAACACTCCATCCTCAATTGCTCCATCCAAGTTCCGTGCGATAGCGAGCGGCACTACGAAAGGTCCAGGGATGGGCGGAATTTTTTCGACGACCGGGACCAAGACCAAGACCAAGACTGAAACCATCGGGACACCGGGACCAAGACCAAGACCAAGACCAAGACCAAGACCAAGACTTCACTGCAATTTGAGCTACGCCCCGTGTAGGGGAGCGTCCAAAAATTGTGTTATCATAATACGAGGGAGGGGGGTCAGCCGTCTGATTACATTTGTTTACAGGGGGATGGTGGGTCAAGGCCTTGATTATGTTATCACCACTGGGTAAAAGGGCCCGCCGCTAGGCGCCGCCCAGAGCAAATTTTGACTATATTTCTCAACTTTTCACTTAAAATTTCATTGGTGTCGCCTGCGGCGGGGATTTTTTAACTCAATTTTTGGACATACTTCGACCACATTTGCCCATTTTTTACCAAAAATTTTACTGGTGTTGCCTGCGGCGGGCCATTTTTCATTGAATTTGTACGTATTTTTGGGATATTTTCGGAGTTTTCCGGTGTAGCCTCCTTCCAGAAGCTACTATTACTCTCTCGAAACATTGGCGTATACGGCTTCTGAGAAACTGTTGCATAAAATTTGTTGGATTGTGACCGTTTTGTATGAAATTCTTACGAACAAAATGCGTTATGGGCGGAATTTTTTCGACGACCGGGACCAAGACCAAGACCAAGACTGAAACCACCGGGACACCGGGACACCGGGACCAAGACCAAGACCAAGACCCGCCCATCCCTGGAAAGGTCGTGACGCTCCGTTAAATTTGGAACCTTACGTTTTTCTGGGAAGTTATGGAGTTTCATCATGAACTTACGGTGAACGGGATGATGTCAATCCTGAGGAAGTCAACGTGATCGTCAGGTTTCACAACCACGTAAAGTGATTTAACACCGTCGTACTTCGTCTTCAGGCCCTCGTTCGCCATATCAACGATTCCTGCTAAGCCGGATGAGCTCGCCGCAATAGGCGACGAGGTAATGCTCCTTCGCAACAGCTTACACGTGTGCTTCCATTCTGCGGTAGAGCGTGCTTTTTGTACCATCGCCGCTAATGCTATGCGCATTCATATGCGCAGCGGCGACCCAACGCGGATGTTGCCAGACGCTCCAACAAACCTTATTCGTCTCTTTGAAGCAAATCCCTTATCGTCGGCTCCGCTTACACTTCCCTCCTAACTTCGTTCCAACTTTCATGGACATGTTTAGCGCATAGTTTGGACCTGGCCCCAGAGTCCCTATACTTGCAAGAGTGCTTTCAGCAGTAACCACCGAGCCGCCGCAAGCGGCATGGGATCGTTTCAGCGTCCCTCTACTGCAACAAAGTTTAGTACTCTTATCGTATGGGTCCATCACGACTTGTCTCGCTCCTTGCTTAATTTGACTTTCACAGCGTAATATGCTGCTTCGAAAGAACAACAGACGAACTGGGAAACTGCAAGTACGGCAATGTTTTTTCTGGTCAATAGGAGAAGAGTAGAAGTTTAGATTCACTGTTTATCTAATGCCTTAACGAAGAAGTACATAGCAATAATTGTGCGATCGACTACACTATACACTTAGGGACGTCCCGGGGCGCGGACCTTGCACACGTGCGTTCCGTTGGCGATCGCGCGAGCCACAAGGAGGTTGTGGTGGATGACGGGACGGATGTCGACGACGCGATCCTCGAGCATCGTGAGAACCTGAAAGGACATGATTCAGGAACGGTGTAAGCATGGACATAGCGAATGTGGGCATACATTGAACTACAATACTGCAGCATTTTCGTTAGGCTAGCGAACTTATTACTAGTGATCTTGGCGGTCTTAGGCCCACCGGATGACCAGCAAGCACTCCAAAGGTCTTTAGATAGAGGGCGTTGGTTACTCACCCGTTCCTGGTTGATCCCAACCTGGACCTCGATTTCGGCAATAGCCTGGCCGATGTGCGCCTCCAACTGATGACGATGCTCGTCCACCGAGCGTTCCGCGTCCGCGATCTTCTGATCCAAGCGCTTCTCTTGCTCCTAAAAGCCTCGACGGTGCCCTTCAAATAGCTCCAAGTGTTCTTACCTTTATAAGTTTGTCGAGTTCCTGGCGTGCCTCGTGCTTGGCCTGCTGGAGCCGCTGTCGACGCCGATGCTGCGCGTCCCGAATGATCTGCTTGCCGCGACGCTCCGCCTCGAGAATCATGCCAATAGGGTCCTGCGCGGGGTCGGTCCCGGAGACGTTGCTGGTGGACATAGCGTGCAAGTGAATGAGCAGAAAAACTAAACAATAGGCACGAATACCTACGAACAACGGCGGATTTAATAAGCTTCCGTATGCAAAATTGAAACCGTCATGAACGAGAAATGCGTTCCAGCATCATATGCGAAAGTGCACCTTCCTAACGTTGCTTTCCGTCCAAGGGATGTTCTACGGATACGTTCACGCACATATGTCCTAAGTTGCCCGGTGACAAAAGGAGAGTTATCACCAATGAATAGTATTTAGAAGAGCATCAAGCTCTAACTTGTTTGAAAGCAGACACGTAAACTGTACATGTCTGTTTCTTGCATTGTAGGGGCTTTAAGCTTGCTAGCGAAAACCGGCTTATACGTACGCTGCCCGGCACAATACGCACAGCACTGACTCAAACTGAGCTAGCACTAGCGCAAATGGCGTTAGACCATTTCCCACACATGCGTCGAAGGTGACTAGCGTATATTTTGGACGCGTCCTTATTGTTCACGTGCTGGAAGAAGAACGAGAGAGGTAGCGCTTCTGAGATTGATGCAAGTGGACAAAAGTCATTTCCCAATCGCTGCATGGCCAAGTAAAGCAATATGAACGAAAATTAGTTTTGTCCTTGTAACAGTGAGGTTCCTGTTGGTTGGTCAAACTGTGTTCATGGACTTTTCAAGAGTTTCCTAACATCATACAGTTCACAGTCACCAAAGAAAACTTCTACTCTCCTGCGCGTTTTGGCAGAATCCCTTGAATCCATATTGCAATAACAACAAACAATAACGTTTTATTCTCAGTGTGGTTTATAATTGTCAGCAATATGGTTAATGGTAACAGAACCCCTATTCTTGTGAGATCGTATCAGCAACCCTGTCTCAGCAACAAATCACAGCTTCTCCAATTTGACCCACAGGGCCTTAACGGGATCAGAATCTTCCTCGGGACGTGGCGGACGCTCGGCAAGCGATGGAAAGCGAATCGGTTCTCCAGGCTTAAAGGTCTAAAGTGTTCTGATATGCGTCGGCATATGGGTCGAGAAGTACTAGCTTACCATTCCAAGGACGACCTTGACGTAGTCCAAGACCGCATCCTCCGACTCGAGCATGAGCCATCGCTGGAGGACTTCTGAGGGCACTGACATCCGGGTGTACGCGACACTCACGGCGTTCAGCGCTCTGATCCGAATTGCTCCGATCTTCGACCAAAGTGCGGTTCTAAGATGGCGTCGAGCATCATTTAAGTCCACGCTTGAACTTACTTGTAGAGCTCGTCTGCGTCTCGAACAGCCACGAAGAATCCGACGAAATTGTTCATGCGGTAGGCGAGGATCAGCTTGAACAGTTGGTCGAACAGCTTCGGCCGTAGCCGCGACTTCCACTTGATCAATTGCTCGAGCGATGTGGCCTGGTCGATGTAGTACAGGAGGTAGAGAGCATACGTCTAAAGGAAGGCGTTTAACTGGCGATTTTCTTGACCAATGGAGAAACTCTAGTGAACATTGAAATCATTCCGATTTTTGGCCGAAAGCAGTAAAATTGATTCGTAGTAATAAGATTTTTGTTCTATGAAGTAAAAAAACTGTCCTAGCCCTAGAGCTTAGACTCGTTTGCTTAATGACGCTAGGTTTCCAGTTACGAACACTTCTTACCTGTTGACTGCCGGACTGGTAGGCATCCGCGACCACCTTCCACCGCGACATGCACTCGTTGGTTTCCGCGGAATGCAGCTTCCGGTCGTACGAAGCGCACTTTGTCGTCTCACACCTATGTGTTCCGTAGTGTACAATTACTAAGTTGTTTGACGCTTACCTCACTTCCGCCTTGAGGTAGTAGGGGATCATCGACTCCAGGAGCATACTGGTCTGGTGCGGAGCAAGCTCCTGGACGATGAGATCCTGGCGAACCGCTCGTAGCCGATCGACAACGAATCCGTACGTCGTCGGCCACCGTTCCGGCGCGTCGTTCTCCTTCGAAAGTCTATAACATCCCTCAGAACAACAGTGTTCGGAGTGCTTTGATTCGACGCCTACCCCAGCAAATACTCCGTCGTCCTCAGGAGTATCCCGAACGGCCTTAGCTGGCTCGGAATGATGTCCTTGCCGGCCGCTGGCCGCGAATAGGCCTTCACCATTTTGGGCCGAAGAGCCTTCCGCTTTCTGGCAGGCACGTTCTCCCAGGGGTTTGCGCTCTCCAGCGGATGCACGAGGCAGTTGGCGATCCGAAAATCGGCTTCCTCGTCGGGGCACATCTTCTCGCAGGTGCCTTCCATCTTGTTCGAAGCTTGCATTAGTATTGTTGGCATCGCTGATCTCAAGCATGGGTTTATGGAGTTCCAGTCGCAAGGTAAGCAAAAATTACTGGAGAAACAACTTTATTGAACCGAGTTAAGTTAGTGGGATACGAACAGTGATTGTCTACAGCAAAAGGTCGTCCAGAACTCGTCGAATTCTTCCTCTTCCTGACGTTGTTCATCAGCCGCGGTGGGTGCCTCCTTCGTCCAAATCTCGGCGGCCAGCTTCGCTTGCTTCTCCGATTCTTTCTGCAAGGACACCGTTATCTCGGATACGTCGAAATAAAGCGGACAAATACTGAAGAAGTACCTTAGCGCTATGAGACTGTTCAGAAGCCAACAGGCCAGGGCCAACAGAATGACCGCATATTTAGCGACAGCACGATGCTTACCTTCTTCTCAGTCTCGTCCTCCTTCTTGCCTTCTTCCTCTTCCCCTTCCTCGAGCTCCTTCTTCACGAC
>JNEY01000259.1:36197-53726 GCA_020875895.1 Aphelenchus avenae
TTTATAGTGCAAATCGGGCGAGATATGTCACACACGTATCGCCCCTCCCCTCAGCGTGACCCTACGCGATGAGTCTCTATATATGCTAGCACTATCGTGCGCATGCCGTCATGACTTTTAGTGTTTGCTTGTGTTATCTTACGGAGTCTGGCACCACTGAACTTAACGAATGTCAGTAGGCCGAGCGTAGCTTCTTCGCTTTGATTCTTTTCTCTTTATTTGAACTCTTATAACAACAACACCTGCCGAATTTGCAACGAGAACGCCAAGGGAATCACTTTAGTTTCTTTGTAGTCTTGGCAAGATCGGTACGAAGAAGTCGTGAACCTCGCGGAGATAATCCAAGACAGCTTCCGCGGCATTTACGAGGTGAGCATGTGGTTCCCAGCTAAAATCCAGGATGGCTACGCTTCGCCATCGATGCTGGCTCGTTGTTACCTGCTATATCCATCCGGCCAACCGGATCACTTAACGAAAAACGAGACATCGCGTCCTACGAACCGCATTGCCTCCACTTGTGCGACGAGGTATTCGCCGTTATCGAGCGCTGCCGGTCCTTCCGAAAAGCTCTCCAGCGACTCTGACCGAATGGCACTTCTACGCGCCTGAACGGCCGGCAGTACTTGCGGCAGCTCATCTTCGCCGGTGTCTGATTCCTCGAGTACGATGCGTCGGCGTTGGCGCGGCGCAGCGGAGATCTAAAGTAGTATCCGGAATAATATACTGTACGTATCTGGGTTTGCACACGTTGCGTACCTCGTCATCAGAAAAGAGCTCAAGCGGGTGCGCTCTTGTATCAGCACTGTTGCTTCCCTCCGCAGGGACTACATCCGCTTTTGTTGCTTTTGCAAGCGCCAAGAATCGCTTGTAGTCGTCAGGATGATGGACCTGGATGTGCTTCTTCATTCCGTTGGTCTGCGCACGCGGCATTGTTGGATGAGTACAGCCTCCGCGACGACACCGTGCCACGCCGTTAGCTTCGTAGATGAAGAATTCTTCGTACTTTCGCTTGCGTGGCATCTAAGACTGGCGTTTGACGAACAAGTTCGGATATTATGACGCGACCCGATTTCACGCGCAACGAATTAAACGCGGCAGAATATTCTTGTACGGCAGGTAAAAAGGCAAACTACTCGACGCGAGGACAAATGGCAACAAATGCAAAACGAACGGTGAAAAGGACAACACACGCTATTCACGAACAGTATGGCTGTTCAACAACTCAAGCGACATTCACGCAGGCACTAAGCTGAAGAACCAACAAAGATATTGACTTTACGAAAACTACAAACAAAATCCTCGTAGTTGCCCACACAAAAGACTCATGCCATTTAGACGGTCAGAGGCGCTCGCGTAGAGAATGGTGTCGCACGTATTCGAAAATCGCTGCCACGCAGACATTAAAAATTTGTATCAAGGTTTACGCAGATTTTCTGACCGAAGGCCAATGCGATGAAGAAGACACCCGGCACCCTTCGCAAATAAATAGGTTCGTTAAAGCAAAAAAAAAATTAACGCAAACAACAAACAAACAAACACAAACAAAGAACTAAAACTAAGAAAAAAATGGTGTACTTTGTTCTCAGTGGCTGGTTACTTCCGGAGGGCGGCGGTCCTGAGCCGTAAACTCATGCTTTTGTACGCCGGGCTTGTTTCCCGCGTCAATTTTTTTGTAAAACTCGCGCTCCGAGCTATGCGCACTACTCGACAATACTACACGCTTTGGTGTGAGGCCAGATTCGCGCGGCGGCGCATTGCCCACGTGCGCTTGCCTACACGCCAGATTCTCAAACAGGTCTGTGCCCGAACAATCTCGAAATTGAACTTTGTGGCCGACTTTAGGGCCCACTAGACTGCCAGATCGGAAAACGCCATCTAGCTTTCCTTGATTGTACTGCTTGACTTGGCATGCATCAGCCATGTGACCGTAGCGTCCGCACTCGTAGCATTTTCGGCGCACCGCTGCCGCCATGTTCGGCGAACGAGGTGCCCGTCTGTAAAAAGTTGCAGTTTTTATCTTTTGCTCAGGCTTGGCAGGTTGGGCAGTCTCGACGTCCGGACCGTCAGCATTTACGGTACGACGTCTTTGTAGCGTGTGGCCCGTCTGTCCTTGTTGTGGTTCTGCGCTATGTTCCGCCTCTAGGCTTTTACGCCGATGCTTCAGGAATTTTTCTGAGCTTTCGCCCGTTAGGAGGGTAACCAGCACGGAAACGCTTAAACTGAGTGTGCGCACCTCTCGTTTTATTTCTTTTAGTTCTGCCAGAAAAGACGTATTGCCTGACGTGTTGTTCGGGGTTACGTCCAAAGTTCCAATGGCTCGGGTCTTACGATAATGTTGTACTGGATCCACTTTAGGAGTATTCGACTTATTGGACTCCCGGACAGCGCGCATGATTTCCTTCATTGCGCCTGTTTTCGACTGTTCGTCTTCTGCTTTCGAAGTGGTAATTGCTGATACTTCCAGGACTCCTATCTCTAACTTGTCTACGCCGGGTCGTCCAAACCAGTTAATCGTACCGTTGGACTCCGTGGGCGCCGCGAGCTTCGTGTTGCTCATTTCTTTGCATTGTGGGTTTTCCGACCGAAATCCCTGTTGGGCGGATTGATGCTGTGCGGTTTGACCAAATGATTGGCTTGTGGGCTGCTTTTCCGACAAGTGGATTTCGTTTGCTCCACTAGAAAATGCCGTTTCTTGCGATGGGATTGGGGTGCTGCTTTGGCAGTCTCTCGAAATGTGCCCCGTCTGGCCGCAATTATAGCATCGTCTGGGTGAAACNTGTCACATAAGGCAAAGGAAAAAAGAGCTGCTTTTTAACCTGCTTTTTTATAGCGCCACTTGTTCACAAGAATCAAAACGTGCTACCTATTGTTAGTGTACTTACCTCCCAGGTTGACAGGTCATCGCGCTCGGTGCAGTGCTTGCTACCGCATTCGAACTGTCCCTTTCCCGAGCGAACCTCCTTCTCGGTGCGCCAGCGCATCGCGATCCGGTTCTTCTCGAACTGCGACAGATCAGCGATGCAGTACTCTTTGAAGAGCTTGTCGTAGTACTTCTTCGCGAGGCGAGCTTCCCAGGACTGCTCCACCTCAGTGACCTCGTCGTCGCCCCAGACGAACTTGTGGTTTTCCTGAAAGGCGGCATTCGTTGGGCTTGTTTTATGGCGTCCTACTCTTATGATGTCGTAGTCGTTCTTGTCCGAGGAAGCGTCTCGCTGGAAGGTTTTCGACGCACCCGGATGGTAGAGCAGATAGGCATTGATAAGTTGTTTATGCCGCGTGTAGACGTCTATCCCCTGCAGGCGCGTCTTCATTCTGCAAGTCCAACTATTTGGATACGGGATAACAGAACGAATAATGAACCTGTTGACAACGGCCGGTTTTGGTTTCTCGCGGCCTCGCTTGAAGTCCGGTGCGAAGGGGTTTGGCTCATCGTAGACTCGCTTGATTGCTCGGGACATTTTCAGCTGCCGAATGGGCAATATATCAAAAGTATTTAACTTCCGTACAAATAAGGAACGATAGTTCGGAATTATGGTGGTTCGAGGCCACTGGAAAGAAGCGATTCTTTAAGTTAAAGACGTTTATTACACCAGGAGCTGTGGTAGTTACGGGCATATCCTGCCACTAGGGCTACAGAGCATTGCATGGACAGAAAGGGAGGTAAGAGCACCGAAGTCAACCCATAACATCTGGAACATACCGTGTATCTTCTAATAACTTCCTGGGAGAACTATTTGCTAGGCGAGATTTCAGGGAATTTCATCTTGTCTTTTTTCGAAAAAAGACTAGTAGAGGGGGATCATAGAAGAAACACGGTACGCCATCAAAAAGGCAAAATTTTGGCACTGGATGAGACGTTTTGCTTGCGTTCATTGGATCTGCGCCAAGACTGCCGCCCGTCGGTCTGTGTTCTGGAAGAGTGCACGAATTAGTCCTTTGAGCCGTTGTGGCTCCAGGTAGGTCGCGAGAGGTCCCATGCCTTCACACCAGCGATCCGCGATGTCCTAGAAGCAGCCAACTCAATGAACGCTTTAAGCGGGTGATCAGACGGTTTCTCATCACGCCGGCACTCTTTTAGCAAGCGTCAGCGCTACTTACCGCTAGCGACGCATTCAAGCAGAATATCACTTCCTGCATTCGGTAGTAGGATTCCGCACACACCCGTTGAATGGTCGGTTCGCTTCCAATCTAAAGGCATCGGTCGAATTAGCGCTGCAAATCAGCGGGTACCTGCATGACCTTCTCGAGTCGGTGTTGCAAATTTTCGAAGACTTCCACCATCACATCGGAGTCTTTGGCCGCAATGTCCTCCTTGGCGAAGACCACATCCGCTAGCATGTCGAGCAGATGCGAGACCAGCTTGCCTACGCAGTACGCGAACACGCACTCAGTCATCACCTAGCAGAACGAAGAATCTGTTGCAGGTTTAGAGTCGGCAAGGCTTACCGGCCTCCATACGTTAGCGATCTGCTCAAGTTGCATCGCGCAACTGTTAACCATACGAGTACACTTAGTGACGTTGTTGGCGTCGGACAGGCCGACGAATACTAAATTGGCATTCGTTCCCCGCTAATGTTGAGTATGAAGCTTACCGTCATCATCACCGATGGTTGCCGAAAGCTGCCGTTTTGCATTTGTTATGTGCACTTCGAGCATGCTGGACGCGGAATTTCGAAGTTCCGTAATGTGGTCCTCGAACGAACAGTCGCTTTTCGATATCTAAACAGCGTCAGGTCTGCGTATAAGATTTTCCCGCTTACCCTGAACTTCTTCCCAGTCTTCGTCTTGATCTCTGATTCCATGCTAGCAAGGCGGTGGCTGAGGTAGTGGCAGTTGTTGAAGTAAACAGCTAAAACGTACAGCCTCAGAAAGAGATTCTTGGTGCCACACGCGGCAAGCTTGACTATGGTTAACACAAAAATGGGCGCATATTTGTTTAGATCTTCTCTTTGAAAGCCAATGCTAAATGGGATTTGGATTTTTTTATTTCTTTGTGCAAACTTCTCAGAAAAGCCAGAAAATAAGTTTCTTGTAGAATTTGTAAAGGGAGTTTTTCGCAGCAGCGTACCAGCGATTTGCGGAACCGTTGTGAGCGCTTGCTGGTGGTGGCGCGGCGCGACCAAGAGGAAGATCTTCACGACATTCTGTGCAGTCACTAGCAACCGCTTGGTGGCGATCTCGGTTTCTGCTTCCAGCGATGCATTGACGATTTCTGCCACGAGATCCGTGAGCTTCTTTATAGGAGCACTAAATGAATGGGCAATAGCTGGGTTTGGCAACATGACAAACCTGATTTGGCACGGCTGGAACTTGAACAATGCGGGCGAGAGCTTATCGGCCTTCTGCGATTGTACTCGTTTGACTGCTTCCTCGAAGCTGACGTTGGGCTTGTCGTCCTCATCTTCGATGCCACCGACCTGACACTTACAGTTTAGTTTGGTCTACGTCATTTGGCTCACCTCAACGAGATCGATGTACGGTTCCAAGACAAGATCCCTCGCCACCTTCACGAACCTGTAGCAGCACCGGTCGACAAAAATGCGGTCGTAGTTCGCTATAAAGTGTTCGAACGTAGGGCTCGAGTCGGTGAAGAAGCGTAACTCCTAAACATCTCGCTAACCTCAAGAAACTGAAATGAGTGCAAACCTTCATCCGACGATGAAATGTTGTAGCCAGATCCGCTAGCTTCTTGTGCGATGCGTCGTCCTTGTCGTGCGGTATCGCCGGTGTGAGGCAGTCCTTGACGAGTGCATCGACTAGTCGTGCGGCAAGCTTGCTTCCGAGGATGGTGACGAAAGGTGCGCCGCTGACTTGGAGGTCCGCCATGGCGTCACGTATCCGTTCAAAAAACTCCGTAAGAGATCTAAACAGTCGGATGAGAAAGAGGAAAAGGCGTGGAGCTCTATCTTAGTGCTTGAATACTTACTCTACGACTGCTTCGGGAAGGACTTTATGCGCCTTCGGGTACGTTGACTTCGTGCTGAAGGTGACCCTGCGGCTTTCTTCACTCTCTTTGTCCCGGTACGTGATGGCCTTCGCAGGCTGCGTTCCGTAGACGAGCGGCATTGCGAACATCTTCCAGATGGCGTCAGCGGTACGTGACACCTTGCTATCGAGCAGGTTCAGGAGGCTCATCGCGGCAAGGTTCTGAACCTGTTCCTGTTGAGGACAATATTCGTTTACGATTCCTTGCTGACCTCCGACGCTCTGGATGCATCGGGCACCGCAATGACCATCTCGACGATGCCAGGCTGCGTCTCCGCTACATCGGGGAAGTCGATAAGCTCGCGATAGAAGTCGCTGAGAGTCAGTGTCGCTTCGGAGCGTCGAAGGTCGAGTTCTTCTCGGATGCTCGGCAAAATGCGGTCGTCCACCGCTTCAGCCTCGTCGCTGGAGTACTGAAATGCAATTCTAAGGACTGGTTCGTACCATTGACCGTACCGCTATCTCCTCGCACAATTTCTCCAGTTGCTTGATAGTCTGGACCAGCTGAAGCGGGCCCTCATCGGATTGTGGATCATCAACGAGCCTCGTGAGAAGACGGTCGATTTCCGAGAGCAGCGACAATTTCTGGTTGATGCCAGCGATAATGGCGAGCTTCTGCCTTGGGACGTCTTCCTATAATGCATAATCTTGTCTAGCCCCTCAAGTCAATGATGCAGAAATATCGTCATTCACTCAGGTTAAACAATTGTCGAAAAAGTTTCGAACTCTGTAGCGACGTTACTCTTTCCCCTGAGAACAGTGTTTTGGCGTAACAAACGTCATAGCCTCTTAAGCTTCCGACTGAAACATTCGCCAGAAGGCCCAGTTCAAGCTTAAGGTTTGGAGAGCATTTGCGTACCATTGCCTCCTTGTACTTGGTCTCTGCCTGCTCGATGCGCTGCTCGATGGATTGGATCTTGCCACGTCCTTCCCTCAGCGCATTTTCGATTTTTGCTCGAGCCGCTTCGGCATTCTGCGCCCGCAGGTGTGGTACTAGTTTCTGATACTTCGTTGCTACGAGGTTCGTCACTACGTGGTACGCTAAAGTGAGGAATTATTGGAGAAAGTAAAACAAGAACAAACATTTTGTGACTTCGTCTTGCACTCGCAAGATTTGTTCTTCCAGCGTCGGCCGATCGAGGTCAAATGCTTTAAGCGCATTGGTAAGGGTCGCTACGTCTTCGTCCGCTTCCTGCTTGACCATATTTTGCTAGGAATTAGAATGCTTGTACTATTTCCAGCAAGCGCAAACCGCTAGTACAAAGAAGGGTTACCGAAGCGAACAAGATGACGTTTAGCCAGTCGCCGACTTCGATGGCACACTGTTAGAAAGGATCCGCAGTATTCGCCGAAAATTCTTAAAGCGGAGATTATTTCGGAACATGCATCCGAAAAAAATCGGGTTATTGAGAACATACTACAGTACGCTAACGAGAAAGACTTGAATTCTTAGAATTGCATAATAGATTTCCAAGCGAGATTTCTCGAAATCGAAGCGACACTGCACCGGAAAACTTTATTGCGTCTCAAAGCAGCACACGCCTAACCCTCGAATAGATTGCGCCGGAACCTCAATACGATGGTGCTGAATACGGACCGTGGGAGAACAACAACAAAGAAGAAGCAAGGTATAAAAATTAGTGTAGCGATGAATGCTCATTGCGGTCCAAGGTCTTGGGTAGTCGGCTCACACGCCTAGTGAACGGATTCGAGGCTCCAGTAGCCGAGGGCACGGGTGGGCTCGTACGGCGAGTCCTCGTCAAAGATGTAGCGAAGGACGTCATCGCGCACCCCACGTGTGCCCTCAGCGATAGTGAGGTTGTGGTCGTCGCGGAAATTCGGCTGGAACCACGAATGGAAGATGCGCAATTCGGCGTCGTAGCTGCTCAACAGGATCTTGCACTCCACCTGTAAGAGACGTTTACGAGAGAATGCACAACAATTGTGGATGTCCATTGTTTAAGTAGCTGAAAAATGATTACCAGCACGCCGTCGTGAAGTGGACAGGTGGGGCAGCGCGGAGCGATCTTCTCAAAGTCCTCCACGTAGAGGAACTCGACTCGCGACGGGGCCCAGGGCTCAGCATCATGGCGGCTAAATAATGGTTTTGTAGAGCTGCGGAATAACATCCTTGTTCTCTCAAGTCTATAGTCGCGGATGTCTAGCCTTGGCACAATTTCATTGCCACTCCTGGAACTTATCGAGTCCCCAACCAAGACAACTGTTTGGTAAATCTAAGTCTATACGTGTCAGCAAAGCTTACAGAGTAAACTCTAGCCAGTCGCCAGTGTTCAGCGTCCTTGTCGTCTCCGTGAGGTTAAGGAGCGCTTCGCGCTCGAACTCATCGGAGTAGACGAAGTAGTGAGTGTGCGTCTTGAAGCATAATACGCCGACCCACTTCAGCCTAGAGCGTGACGGTTGCTTCAGCCCATTACACTGCGATTGCATTTTGACTGCATGCTCCATTTGACGCAACTGGTGTAGAGGAAATCTAAAACCCATGACTGCTGAGGTTGGTCTCTATTCACCGTAAGCCACGATTTTCGAAAATTGCACGACGCGGCTTCAGCTTGTCGGGCCCGTTGCGGGCGTCGGCAAACAGAGGTTTCGTTCACAAAGATGTTCATGGCAGCGGCAGCTCACCTAGTACCGCGGCACTTAAGCAGAAAACAACACTATCAAAATTCTCGTTGTCTTTGCCACTCGCCTTGATCTTCACGCTTATGCCGTGCTTAAATGCGAATGATTTCTAACGCCCCGCATTCGACTAAGTACGCAGTTACAAAATGGTTGAACATAGTCCGCGACATGGAACCGAATTGAGAATCGCCGGATGCACGTGACCGGGGACCTGGCTGAGAGGAACACACGACAACCTTTCGGACACCGTAAACGGCACAATTGAGTTGGGACTGTCGGGTGAGGCGCCACTTCGGAGGGTGACTTAAGCAAGCAGAGTGTTGCGGACGGTTCCATCGGTGCCGCTTGCTATTTATAGCCAAAGAGAGGGAGCACAGTGCGAAACATCCGTTCCATTCGGTCGTAGACTGTGTGCAACCTTATGGGATCAGAGGTTTTTTTTTTGCTTTTGCGCGGTGCCAACCGTATTGCACCTTCCGATGGAATAAGGTGAACAAAAACCCATGGCCAAATTTACAAAGGGGACAGCCACTGGTCGCTAATGTCCTGTCCATCCGCCACCCGCTAATGCTCGGATCTTGCTGTAGGCACCATTGTCTTAGAAGAACGACGCGAGACGAACCAACAATATTGAATAGCGGCAAGCGGGCGAGGCCATCCATACGTTTTCATTTCGAAGACCGCACCATGCTAGGTCACATTGTCATGCACCATGCTAAGCAAACGTTCGGACCCTGACCATGCGCTTATTTCCAGCAGAGCGAGTGAGCTGTGCACTAACAAGGAAGTCCCGCTAGGAGCGCTGTGCAAGGCTGGAGACTCAAAGCAATTCCGCGCATTCGCATCCGTCGGCGAGATGGCCGAGTGGTCTAAGGCGCTGGTTTTAGGCACCAGTCTCCCCGGAGGCGTGGGTTCGAATCCCACTCTCGTCAAAACTTTTTGTGCTGTCAGCGAATCAACTTTTCTAGTGTTATTGCGATCATCTTTTTGCTAGCGTTGGCGTACGTTTCACTTTATCCGAGAATCGTTTATCCGGATCGAGAAAGGGGTAGTTCGTGACTGTTAAACACGAGTTCCTTACTTTTCTTACTTGTAGTTGCGACTTAAGTATCGTCAATACGGAGGGACACGAAGGCATTTTCGTACGGATGCAAAGCTCATCTTTGTTTACTGTTCAAACAGCTGGCACTAAGTAATGTGACTTTGAGGGAGGTACGAATGCAACAAAAAAAGACGCTGCGACACACCAACGTAAGAGAAATCAATGCGATGTGGTTTCTACGGTTTAGTTTGTTTCGCCAGCTCAACATGGGTATCCATTCTTGCGGTACCAAAGCAGCTCCTAAATGGTATCCTCGTCGCTGCAAAATTACGCTAAGCTCGCGTACCTCCAGTGACGGGAAGCCCATTTGCTGTCGGGTCTCACGGAGTTCCTCTTCCTTCACCCGCGCAGTGAAGATCTCCTCGTCGATCCGAGATCGAGTGCTCTTGGTCTGCCTAGAGGATGCCGGTGACGACTGTGACGCTGGTTGTGTGACGTAGCCGTTGCTATACTGCCCGCCAGTATGGACTTGCAACGTGTTGTTCAGAGGAACTTGTGAATGCGGTCCGGTTCCGGTGTGCGCTTGTCGGTGCTGTGGAGGCAGCGCATTACCGTTTCTAGCATCCAGGACGTGCTAAAACCGAAGGTTGCGCTTACGACCACCGGATTCCTCGTAGGACAATACCCGTTCTCGGGATAATCTGGGGGTTTTGTGTTACTTTGTGTTCTGGGCAGGGATTAACTCGTGCATGAGTTTGTTTCTGGACTTCGGAGACATAATCATACCAAACGATTCAATGTCCGTATGTTCAATGAATTTGCTTAGCCGGCACCTGAATACCCGGTTTGATAGTTGGAAACCCTGCTTAATGCGGAACGGTTGGGAATCCCGATGTCCTAGTACCTACATACAAAAGCAGCCATGAACGCAACTTACGACGTCGTCTCTTCTAGCGAGCAACGTCACTGGGCTGCCATTGTGACTCGGTACGTTGTCGACCAGCATTTCCTCGGGAGACGGACTGCGATAGAACGCCTCGCCGGTCTCGAATCGCTCCTTCGTTCTCGAGACATTTGCGATGGACTCGCGCTTGATGGATTCCCGGATGCGATCGGGATCGCACCATAGACGGTGATCCACCGCAAGTGGTATGTTGACAGGAGCGTTGATATGCAGTGGTTGCTTGACCGGAACACTGTCGTGAATGAGTTGCTAAAGCAGACCGTAAACAATCCTGCAGTCGTCATCGGTCTTTGAAATTGAGACTGTGATGATGGCGCGTCACAGTGTGTCAACTACCGTCTTCCTCCAAGGACTACCATTTCGATCAGGACTCGGTACACGGGCACGTCCGATAGCGGGTTAAAAACGTCGAGGATACTTGAAAATCACAGCCGTTGAACGGGACTTGGCCAACCGCAGTCTGTGAATTCACTACCGTCAACAGTGCATGATGGTCATTCGACCGGTGCAAGTCATAACGTGGGCCTGGTCGGTGATAGAGTCTGTGGGATTTCATACATCCCCGTCTGTCTATTTTAATTGGTCTCCCTTGCCCCATTTGCCTCTTAAGTCCATTTGGTGTAATACCGAGTAAAGACAATTTGGGTTTTCTAGGGCACGTGCACTACCGGTTGGGTCGCTCGCTAAAGGTGCGCAGTATACCGACCTTTACGACTTGCGCCTTCCGCTCCGTTTCTTCGATCTTCCGCCGTCTTTGCTCCGGCACCTGACTGTCCGTCGGGATGATCGTCGGTGTTGGAGCGGATGCCACCAGGGAGGCGCTCATTGCATCGTTCGACCTCCTAAATCGACATTTTCTCGAAATAAAGGAAGGAACCCGAGTGCATACCATTTGGGGAACGTGAAGTGATGCCTTGCGGGTTGATGCTGGGCGGCTTTCAGCTGAAATAACATTTGGTGATATCGCAGGACTCACTAGTAAGTTCAGGAAGGTGTGGATCCATTTACTGACTAAAATTGTGCGCAAAACTTTTAAGCAAAAGTCGGGCGACGTTGTCAACAAATGTCGGCGTTAAAACCAACTTGGCGATTTTCCCCTCAACATTTTTTTCGGGTACATCAAACGCGCCACTGATTCTTGAAGCGAGCGCACTACGAGGAGTGCCTCCCTAACCGTTTACAAGCTATTGTCGGACGCCTCAAATCACTGACTCAGACTTCCCTCATTAGAAAAGGGCGCCCCCTCCCCCTTTAACCCCAAAATGGAACTCTTGCCTAATGCAATCATGAGCCATGTGTAGAAGGCCCACCGGTAGCATGAAGTGAAAAATAGCGGATTCCTTCAGTCACTCTCTCATTGGCGTAAATCACGCTATCCGGTCTATGCCATCCCGTGGTATGGTATGCCCTGTCTGCCTCACCGCTTCGATGCGTTCCTTTTCTGCCGTCGCCTCCCAGAAGCTCTTGATCGAAGGCGTCTTGATTTCTACCGGTTCTTCGGCAATTCTCTGCCAGTAGCTTTCTGTTTCTCCATTTTGCTGCGGAAGTGCGTTTTCTCTACGCTGACTATGGCTTCGTGGCGAGATGTGCGGGGTTCTCGGGGAAGCATGCGGGGTTCTAGGTGCTCTGGATTCGTAGTATGGTTGCGATTGTGGCGTGGATGAGAATACGGGTGTATCCTTGTAGCTCGTAGCGCTGTCCTCCGATATTGGAGGACTGGAGAGGCTCGTGTCGGAAATGGAGCCTGCAAGATCGAGATAAATGACAGAAAATCAGGGGCAATAATGTTTGGTGCTCTGGGGTGTGAGTCGCTTCCTTGCTCGAGCACCCTTTCAAGGTCCCAGTTCCGCTCGGAAACCTGCGCCAAGCTGTACAGACTGTGTTTCATTTTACGTCAAGTCAGTGTTGGGGTTTCGTATGCCTGACTGCAAAAAGGCGGTCCCAAGCGGAGGTTCCTGCCTCCAATGTCCATTAGCTGCAATCGGGGTTAGAAGGCACGCCGGCATCTCCGCAGAAGCGTGCCTTGATGCCTGCATAAATTTCAAAATGGTTGTACAATAGTGCCTGAAACCACTCAAAGAAAGCGGGAAACGCACCAAAGAATGGGGCCGCCTTGCATGCGCATAGGCCTCCAGTATTTCGGATAGCTGCACCCAGGGTCTACGGACCTTGAAAAAAACTTAACCTCAACCGGGCTCTCCAAAAACCTCCATCATATAACCTCAACTCTGGTCACGAAAACCTCAACCTCCACCCTGCCAGGGATAACCTCACCCTCAACTTCATCCACAAATTGACGTTGAGTCTGAGGCTTGGTTGACGTCTTCCACTGCTTTCGTCGGATTAGGTGGACAAGCTTGAGCCTTTGCTTTGTTGACAGTGGCACGTAGGCTTATGTAATCAGGCGCGTGAAATATGCCTTAGTGTTCAAAAGGTCCCAAAATTCATTCGTACAATACCGACATGCATCCGTTACCGACATGCATGCGATATCGGTTTATCCAAGCCTGTCATACCTCTACTTCCTAGTGTAACGTATGCCATACCGCTACAGGATGACTTGGCAGTACTGGTCTGTTACGTTATATACCGCTAAAACTGTCCACAGACACTGAGAATAGGTTAAATGTAGTACATGATCCAACACCCAAAGAGCACGGTTTTTTTTGTGCCCAAAGCGGGTCTCACGATAACCGAGCGTCAATTCGGTTGTGCCAAAGACAATACCATTTGCGTGACGAAAGGGACCCTTCCAGAAATGCGGCGGCCGGTCGTTCATCGTCGTCCTGTGGGTCGTGTACAGGGACCGAATGCTGTTCGATTGTGACGCGTTGCTGGGTGTCACGTGAGGCGGGCGATACGGATCCATAGCGCCAATAGTTTCGACCCGCTCGAGGGTCAGCCGGAAGAGGCACTCGACGTTTCTGGCTTGACGCCCTGCTCGAGCAAGATGCTCGCTAGCGAGTTGCGCGCTTTTTGTCTTTAGGAATATCTCAGGCCGGCTACCTGTCAAGCAGACGCAGCGGTGGCGAAGTCAAACCGGACGAGAATCTCTGCAGCAACCTGGGCTACCCACGCGCCACGCGGACAGTGTGTCAACAATGCGAAGAGACCGCTCAAGCTTGTACAGGGAGTAAAAACGACTTGTTAGGCTGACCATTTTTGCAAAACATTAATTTTTCAGAGCGCGGCGAGAAATTCGTATGCTTAAAACAGCATCGTTCTTACGCCCAGTCGGCGGAACAGTTGCTGCTATAATTTGACCTAAACTTTTCGGCCGCATTCCAATCTTGACGGGCAGAGAACCTGCTAGGAGGCAGGAAAACCCGACAAATGGCATGTAATGCATGCAGCCGCGTAAGGACATAATTCCATAAAACTTCGTTACAAACAGTCCTGTTAGTACCCGCTACCTACTCCTCGATGTTAACAATGGCTAATACATGACTGATCTTCTCACACCCCCTTGATACGCTAACATAAGCGCAGGAGCGTTTGAATAGGATACTCAGGAAAGTATCGGGCCGGAGAAGCGCATTTTCCTGTTTTAAAGCTGGAGCTGCGGCATAGATCGTAGCGTAGCTGCATGCGTCACAGAACTGTCGCATGTACCGTAGTAATCACTTCATTCACTCGATACGACTTCAGTGCTCAGTGCTCGCCTTAGTTCGTGTTCTCGTTCAAAGGTGCCCACGCCGCGCAAGAAGAAGCGACGTCTGTGAGCAGATGAGCGGAAGCCTCGCCGTGCCCGGACTGCCCAGTCGCAAATGGTGCCTGTGCCTATATCTATGATGAATTCTTCGGCACAAGCGATGTACAAACCAACGGAAACATTTAATTTAAATTGTGCTCAATTTTTTCGTGCTTTTGGTAAAGTTTGACATGAAACGAACGCTGTGATGCGTACCTACCTGTGGTTCTCTGCATAAAGGCTTTAGTTGAAGCAGCTAACTGCTTTATATCAGTCTTATCTTTGTAATTTTCGCCAATTGCTAATTTTAAGGATTTGCTTGTGCGTGGAAAACGCTAGTGAAAGCCGACGATGTCAGCAAACATTATGCCAAACGGCACGAGCCAGTGCGCATCATGTGCTAGTGCGCGCTGCGATTATTGATCGCACATCGCAGGTACCAACTATTGTTTGTTGCCCGCGTGGGGATCTCTGTGCCGACGTAACACTGCTAGACAAAACTGAGCCACAGTTTCAGCTGATCTTGATGTAAGTCTCCAACATTTATTGAGGCAAAGTGTTTTTGCTGAATAAGCGATTGAGGAGTTTCGCTATCGAATATCCTTAGTTATTATCTTTGAAGCCTCGATTACCTCTGCGCCAGCAATATTTGTGGTCTTTTTTTTCGTTACTTCAACGTCGTTCAGAATTTTGATTCCCTGTTGTTGTTGGTAGCCGCGTTAGAACAAGGAAAGAGGTGTTGTTTTCGATACCGACGTGCTTGAATTTTTTATCCGTCGGGCGCATGCGCTAACGTTACCTCCTTCCTATATTCTCTGCGTATAACTTATAACTCGTTAGTCCTGCCACGAGCTGGTATTAGACGACTGTCCATCGTTCTTTTTGATGGTATAGCTTAGCAAATAGCTGAGCAGGAAGAGACAGTACTGAGCGATGAGGCCAGACTTCTTGCTCGATTTCTTCGCAGCCGCTCGGCTTCTTCTCCCGTCCGGTCGGTCCTAGGTCCGCTGTAAATAGATACCATGCACCCCACGGCAGGCGACGCTCCCTAGCGCTCCACCGATACCGCACCGCAGTACCCACACAAACGTCACCGCACAGTTCTTTTCAAAATGTAGCGGAAAGCAGCAACGCCGAAGCACCAGAACGGCAACAAGACGGCGAGGAAATGGTGCGCACCGTCTTCAACATCACCCAAATTCAAATACATGCCATTGTAATTTACCATTTTGGGAAGTGCGGCAAACCGCGCTTTCTTTATGCCGAACTCGTCCTAATGCAACTAAGGCACACGGCATCGGGCTCGTACTCAAGGACAGTGTTTTCGCGGTCGCCAACTCCTGGGGCAGCGACAAGTTCCCAACATGGTGCGTATCGGCCGGCTTCTCNTTAAGGAATACCTCAGGCCGGCTACCTGTCAAGCAGATGCGGTGGTGGCGAAGTCAAACCGGACGAGAATCTCTGCAGCTACCTGGGCTACCCACGCGCCACGCGGACAGTGTGTCAACAATGCGAAGAGACCGCTTAAGCTTGTACAAGGAGTAAAAACGACTTGTTAGGTTGACCATTTTTTGGCGAACATTAATTTTTCAAATCGCGGAGAGAAATTCGCATGCTTAAAACAACATCGTTCTTACGCCCAGGCGGCGGAACAGTTACTGCTATAATTTGACCTAAACTTTTCGGCCGCATTCCAATCTTGACGGGCAAAGAATCTGCTAGGAGGCAGGAAAACCCGACAAATGGCATGTAATGCATGCAGCCGCGTAAGTACATAATTCCATAAAACTTCGTCAGTAACAGTGCTGTTGGTACCCACTACCTCCCCCTCGATGTTAACAATGGCTAACATATGGCTGATCTTCCCACACCCCCTTGATACGCTAACATACGCGCAGGAGCGTTTGAATAGGATACTCAGGAAAGTATCGGGCCGGAGAAGCGCATTTTCCTGTTTTAAAGCTGGAGCTGTCGCATACATCGTAGCGTAGCTGCGTGCGTGTCACAGAACTGTCGCATGCACCGTAGGAATCACTTCATTCACTCAATACGACTTCAGTGCTCAGTGCTCGCCTTAGTTCGTGTTCTCGTTCAACGATGCCCACACTGCGCAAGAAGAAGGGACGTCTGTGAGCAGATGAGCGGAAGCTTCGCCTCGCCCGGGCTATCGAGTCGCAAAATGGCGGCGATGCCTACATATTTGACGAATTCTTCGGCACAAGCGATGTACAAACCGACGGACACATGTAATTTAAACAGTGCTCAATTTTTTCGTGCTGTAGGTGATTTTTGGCATGTCAACGAACGCTGTGATGCGTACCTACCTGTGGTTCTCTGCATAAAGGCTTTAATTGAAACAGCTAACTGCTTCATATCAGCCTTATCTTTGTAATTTTCGCCAATCTAATTTTAAGGCTTTACTTGTGTGTGGAAAACGCTAGTGAAAGCCGACGACGTCAGCAAACACTATGCCAAACGGCACTACGAGGGCAGTGCGCATCATGTGCTAGTATGCGCTGCGATTATTAATCGCATACCGCAGGTACCAACTATTGTTTGTTGCCCACATGGGGATCTCTGTGCCGGCGTAACACTGCTTGACAAACTGAGCCACAGTTTCAGCTGATCTTGAAATTGTAAGTCTTGTGGGATACAAAGTGTTTGCTAGGTTATAAGCCAGCCAGAGCCGGACCTAGTAATAGCATAACACTTGGCCTCCTCGTAACAGCTATGCGCGACTTTCTTTACTCAAACTACGATTTCTATATGCGAGTGGAACACAACGACAATAAAATGCAAAGTATAAAACGACAAAGGTAAAAGGGGAAGACCTGAAACGACGGTGAGGAGAGCGCAGTACAGCGCGGGGCCTTGGCCTAAAATTTCTCCAACGACTGAACCCACGACTGAGGCACTGAGCCCTTTTATACGGGCATCCAAGGGTCCAAAGAGCGGTCCGTCTGCGGACGCGGAGAAGAACGTTCTGGAACGGGGCGGAACGCACCCATTTTGCAAGCGAGTCACTCGAGCGCGAATCACTCGGACTTTCGAAATCTTGGGTCACGCAAGTGGTCAGCCCGGGGACGCGTAGCGGTGAGCGTTTGCGACCGGCGTTGGCCGCTTGCTTTACCAGCGACTCAACGGAGAACAGAGCAGAAAACAACTACGCAATGAAATGCGCAAAGCAGTTAGCATTTGTCTCCAACA
>JNEY01000259.1:54302-90020 GCA_020875895.1 Aphelenchus avenae
CTGCGGAGGCGGCGGAGATGTGAGAAACGGACCAACGCCCAGCGATCGACCGACGACCACCGACCGAATGTCGGCGCCCCCAACGCACTCGACGTCGCGTGGACCCGTGGCCTAGTGGATAGCGCTGCGGATTTCAAATCTAGCTTCACTCTTAAGGTAAGTTCCTGGTTCGATTCCGCCGCGGGTCCACATTTCTTCGCGGACGCCAACTCCTGGGACAGCGACAAGTTCCCAACAACAGCGCCTGCAAGCACATCTTCGTCGGACTCCCGTCGACGCCGCAGGAACGCGGCGACTGGTTTCGCAAGCGCCAGTAGTTCAAAGCCACCGCCGCTTTACTTTCGACGCCATCCATGGCTGCCCGTGCTACCTACGCAGAAGCCTCTGGACGACGAAGCACGGCCGCCAGCATGCGGCACAGCTACGAGACGGAAACCGAACAAACCATCGAGACGCAACATGGACACGCCCCCTTCGGCATCCCTTCACAACCTGGCAGCAACCCGGTCCCGGTCCTAACTGGGAGAAGTACGAAGACATGACGATACTTCTTGCAAAAATCCTGATTATACCAACCTACCGCCTGCTGTATGGTGTGACCCGTAGTGGATCCGTTACGGTATAGTTCGTGACTTTACTTGTCTCTGGTCTCGACGACACGCCGGAGAATCGCGCGTCCGTAGCGCTTAGGCAAATAGATGCTGCCCACGACGACGACCTCTTGTAACATTCTGGACACTTTTCGCTGCCTGCACCCGCCGGGGATGGTTAGGTCCTTACTGGCCTTTGTCGCTACAGTGTGTTTCATTCTTTCCGCGCTCAGAGTGAGACTATCAAAGGCGAGCACCTGACTACGAGGTCCTAACATGTTCGCCATGTAGAACTTTATTTGCCCTTGAAGGTTTTTCGACACCAAATTTAGCATTAATTAGGCTGAGGTCTAAGTGAGGGGTTGGGCCATCTTTAAGCCTAAACGTCCAAATCTCTATGTTTCGCCGTGTTTTCGATCACAGAAGTATCTTACAAGCAAAGCGCATGCACAAACTCGTAGCATAAAATATTGTTGGACATGTGCTCATTACCAAGCATGTCTTTCTGGTACTTCTTCCTGGTACCTTTTCCTGGTACATCTTCTGGGTACCTCTTCCGGGAACCTCCTCAGGGACATTGTCGATTTCGCCTGCGTCAATTCGCCAACACTTCGTGCTGTTGCCTTGGAGTACTCAAGCCCACGATTCCAATGCACACAGCCATTTCTGCAAGTCAATTTAGTTCTATTTCCTTGCATTATTCCGCAGCCAACGTGCCTCCCAATACTCATAATATCGTCCATAATTTTCAAACTTTGCACGACTCATATATTTTTAGTTGTTGTGTTAGCTCAGTAAATACGTTTACTACATGCTGTCTTTACCGAAACTAAGCTAGCTAATACACAACAAACATGCTGCATCTGTGATTGAACAAAACAAGTGTGCCCTTGGGCTCGATTTCGAAATAGCGAGACGTCCAGTTCATTGCGTGAATCACGTGAAGTTGCTTCGGCTCGATTGCGAAATAGCTTACTTTGCCCTACTGACCCCGGCTAAATAGCACAACCCGACGAACTGATTTCAGGCTATGACTAACGCATCCGAGAAAAATGGCAGTGACAACGGTCTCTTCGAGGTTGAATGCGTTTTAGCTGCTCGCACCATGGACCACCGGCGTGAATATTTAGTTAAATGGGTCGGCTACCCAAGGTAAGCCTAGTAACGCTTGATGTGGATGTCTCTTGCAAATGGAGGTCCCACCGCTAGCGTGCTGCAAAGGCATCACCTGCACGGTTGATCGGCTGACCCGTCAGCCATTCTTTTCAGCAACAAAAGCACATGGGAGCCCGCGTCGTCCCTCCGGCAGTGCAAGGAGCACGTCGAGAAGTTCAATCAAGCCAAGGAGCAGCACCGCCAGCTGCAACTGAAGCTGAAAGCGGGACTCCGTGAAAGGAAGCGCCAGACGAAACCGCAGGAGCGCCGCAGCGGTCATCAGAAGGTCAGTACTCTACGAAAACCCCTCCACGACGGGATAAACAGACGAGTGTAAACCCACGAGTTGCTCTTTCTTGAATCCACCAACTGGCTCTCTCGTGGGAGGCCCAACAAACGCCTAGGACAGGGACAAAGGGCAGTATACCACGGGTCACTAGGGATCGGCGTCACTACCCAGTCGGAAGCCAAACCGGCAGGACCCTCCCGGACACTGGCCAGGCCGGTACTTTACGGACAACGCTCTGGTCTGGCCGAGATTAACGGCCCGGCCGCCGATCTGTCACGACCGACCAGCCACGCAAGAAATTATACCGAGCTGTTCTACCACAAGCTATCCCACTGAAGCCTTAACGGCATCATTTAGAAGGATCCGGCGCGTCTTCCCGGTGGCAGCGCACGCGCGTCGTCCGCCGGTAGTACGTCCCGCACTGGCACTACGAGGTCGAACGTCAGCAGCAGATGCGTGACGGTGCTCTCCAGGATGCAAGGTGTGGACGGAGAAGTCATGTTCCGAGTGAAAGTGTAAGCGCCTTCTTAGCACGAGTCACTAACATATTGCGCGTTTTTAGAGACGACGAAGAATTCATCATGCAATACGGCGATCTCAACAAGAAATACCCTCACNAGTCTCCAGTGTTTTATTGAGGCAAAGTGTTTTCGCTGAATAAGCGATTGAGGAGTTTTACTATCGAATATCTTTAGTTATTAACTTTGAAACCTCGATTACCTCTGCGTCAACAATATTTGTGGTCTGTTACTTTTAAGTTATTTCCACGTCGTTCAGAATTTTGCTTCCCTGTTGTTGGTGGTAGACGCGTTAAAACAAGGAAAGAGGTATTATTTTCGATACGGAATTGCTTGAAATTTTGATCCGTCGGGCGCATGCGCTAACTTTACCTCCTTCCTATTTTCTCTCGTTGCGTATAACTCATAACGTATTGTAACTTCTCGTTAGTCTTGCCACTAGCTGGTATAAGACGTTTTTCCATAGTTCTTTATTAATGGTGTAGCGTAGGACATAGCTGAGCAGGAAGAGACAGTACCGAGCGATAAGGCCAAACTTCTTGCTCGATTTCTTCGCAGCCGCTCGGCTTCTTCTCCCGGCCGGTCGGTCCCAGATCCGCTGTAAATAAATACGATGCAGCCCACCGCATCCGACGCTTCCTAGCGCTCAATCGATACCGCACCGTCTTCCCCACATCCAGCACGCCCCTCGCCATCTTTGCAGGCGAAATCGAGTAAGCACTTCTTCGAGAAAAACGTCACCACACAGTTCTTCAAAATGTAGCCGAAAGCAGCAGCACCGAAGCATCGGCACGACAACTAGATGGCGAGGAAATGGTGCGCACCGTCTTCGACATCACCCACATTCAAATACATGCCATTTTCATTTACCATTTGGGGAAGTGCGGCAAACCGCGCTTTCTTCATGCCGAACTGCCCACTCGTGCTAATGACACTAAGGTATGCGGCATCGGGCTTGTACTCAAGGACAGCGCCTGCAAGCACAACTTCGTCGGACTCTCGTCGACGCCGCAAGAACGCGGCGACTGGTTAGCAAGCGCCAGCAGTTCAAAGCCACCGCCGCTTTACTTTCGACGCCATCCATGGCTGCCCGTGCTACCTACGCTGAAGCATCTGGGCGACGAAGCACGGCCGCCAGCATCCGGCTCAGCTACGAGCCGGAAACCGAACAAACCATCGAAACGCAACACGGACACGCTCCCCCCACCCTTCGGCAGCCCGTCACAACAGGTCAGCAACCCGGTCCCGGTCTTAACTGGGAGAAGTACGACGACATGACGATACTTCTTGCAAGAACCCTGATTACACCAGTCTACCGCCTGCTGCATGGTGTGACCCGTACTGGATCCGTTACGGTATAGTTCGTTACTTTACTTGTCTCTGGTCTTGCTGACAGGCAGGGGAAGCGCACGTCCGCAGCGCCTAGGCACATAGACGCTGCCCACGACCACGACCTCTTGTAACATTCTGGACACTTTTCGCTGCCTGCAACCACTGGGGATGGTTAGGTCCTTACCGGCCTTCTTCGCTGCGGTGTGCTACATTCATTCCGCGCGCAGAGTGAGACTACCTGCCGTGTTCTCCATGTAAAGCTTTATTTGAGAAGTATCTTACAAGCAAAGCGCATGCACAATCTCGTAGCACAAAATATTGTTGGACATATGCTCATTACCAAGCATGTCTTTCTGGTACTTCTTCCTGGTACCTTTTCCTGGTACTTCTTCCGGATACCTCTTCCGGGAACCTCTTCAGGGGCACCGTCGACTTCGCCTGCGTCACTTCGCCAACGCTTCGTGCTGTTGCCTTGGAGTACTCAAGCCCACGATTCCATTGCACGCAGCCTTTTCTGATGGTCAGTCTAGTTCTATTCCCTTGCATTATTCCGCAGCCAACGGGCCCTCCCAATTCCTCATACTATCGTCCATAATTTTCAACATTGCACTACTTTCACTTAAGCTTTTACTTGTTGTGTTAGCTCAGTAAACACGTTTACTGCAAGCTGTCTTTCACCGAAACTAAGCTAGCTAATATACAACGAACATGCTGCATCTGTGATTGAACAAAACCAGTTTGCCCCTCGGCTCGATTTCGAAATATCGGGACGTCCAGTTCATTGCGTGAATCACGTGAAGTTGCTTCGGCTCGATTGCGAAATAGCTTACTTTGCCCTACTGACCCCAACTAAAGAGCACAACACGACGAACTGATTTCAGGCTATGAGTATCGCATCCGAGAAAAATGGCAGTGACAACGGTCTCTTCGAGGTTGAATGCGTTTTAGCCGCTCGCACCATGGACCACCGGCGGGAATATTTGGTTAAATGGGTCGGCTACCCAAGGTAAGCCTAGTCACGCTTCAGTTGGAACTTCCCTGGCAAATGGAGGTCCCACCGCTAGCGTGCTGCAAAGGCATCGCCTGTACGGTTGACCGGCTGACGCGCCAGCGCACTCTTTTCAGCAACAAAAGCACATGGGAGCCCGCATCGTCCCTCAGGCAGTGCAGGGAGCACGTCGAGAAGTTCAATCAAGCCAAGGAGCAGCACCGCCAGCTGCAACTGAAGCTGCAAGCGGGACTCCGGGAAAGGAAGCGCCAGCCGAAATCGCAGGAGCGTCGCAATGATCATCAGAAGGTCTGTTCTCCACTAAAACCACTCGACTGGATAATCGAACAAGCGGAAACCCATGACCGAGGTGTTCTTTATTGAATCCACCAACTGGCTCTCTCGTGGGAGGCCCAACAAACACCTGGGACAGGACCAAAGGGCTGTATACAACTAGGTATCGGCGACACTCCCCTGTCGGAATCCGAAAGAGTAGGACCCTCCCGGACATCGGCCAGGACAGGCCGTATTGTAAGGCCAACGCTCTGGTCTGGCCCGGATTAGCGGCCCGGCCGCCGATCAGTCACGACCGATCTGCCACGCAGGAACTGATACATAGATGTCCTACCACATGCTATTCTACTGAAGCCTAAAAGGATGAGGCGCGTCCCTTTAGAAGGATGCGGCGCGTCTTCCCGGTCGTGGCAGCACACGCGCGTCGTCCGCCCGAAGTACGTCCCGCACTAGCACTCCGAGGTCGAACGTCAGCAGCAGATGCGTGACGGTGCTCTCCAGGATGCAAGGTGTCGACGGAGAAGTCATGTTCCGAGTGAAAGTGTAAGTGCCTTCTTAGCGCGAGTCACTAACATATTGCGCGTTTTTTTAGCGACAACGAAGAATTCATCATGCAATACGACGATCTCAACAAGAAATACCCTCACGCGCTCCTGGCCTTCTACGAATCTCGCCTTGCCTTCCAGTAAACAGGTTGTCTCCATGCACATACCAGTGTTCGTACCCTTTAGCAATGCCGATTTATTGTATTTCACCTGTTGCCATGCAATACGATACCTTACTCTGGACTGTTCTCTATCCAGTAGTTCAACAGTACAGTTAGACCGAAGCTTGAGATTGCATAACTGAGATGCGTATTCAATTCAGCAGTTCTTGTCTAGCGATAGATGTTAGGTACAAAACGTGAGCTGAGGAAGCCCCGCATAAATGAGAACGTCGAGTAACAAATAACTACGAGCACGAACAGAGTCTAGGTACCCACTAATTTATTGTTTAAAGGGCCCAAGCGGCCAAACCTATTGTTTAAAGGGCCCAGACCTATTACACCAGAAAGAACTCGAAATAACAACTTGTTTCATTGTGCCTATTAACGGAAAATGGATGCACACTGCATTCAGCAATTTCTTGCCTAGCAACAGATTTTATCACCAAAGGCACCGAAGAGCACTGTGGATGTACAGCGACTTATCACATTTGCATCAACGACGGGAGCAATGCGTGGATAAAGCGAGCATAGTGAGCCCCATTCAGTGTGGCTGCTTACTGCTTGAGCACATTTTCGACGTTGGCTCGCCAACGTTTGGCGTGGACGGTCAAAATGTGTTACTGCTACGTTACTGTGTCTCTGTGGCCAGCTGACGACTTCCCCCTAAAACACGTTGTCCGAGCGTTGGGTTACCCTAAAAACGCACTGTAAGAGTGTGTCGTTCTCTTCCCTAAGAGTAAAAAGTCGTAACCAGTAGAGTCATTCTTGGAGGATAAAAAATGCCTTGTACGCTTGTTTCCTTTCATCCAGCTCTGGACTCCAACACTAGGGAAGTCACCATGACGCCGACTATGGAAATCAGCTTTATATAAATCTCTATCAGACAGACGCACAGTGAGAGCAAACAATTTTAGAGTAAAGAATAAAACAAATGAAACAACGCCAAGCCGTCCTAATGGCTCCCTCTCACGCGCACGTGAGGGAGCTAAATGTTTGGTGATGAGAGTGTGAGTGCACGCGAGTGTCTTTGGAGGCTACTTCTGTTCTTGCAGATTTCAGATAGCTGCCCCGTTGGGGACAAATTTCATGCAAGAAGAGAAGAAGCGTCTCTTTAGCTGATGATCACCGGGCGTAAGCTCGCGGACTGACGTCTTTAGAAATGGATGGGAGAGAAAGAGGATGAGGGTGTAGGCAGGAGGCGGGGGAGCGAGCGAGAGTCGAGAATAATTTACAAACTGTGTGAATGTGAAACATACGTTGAAAAAACACACACACCTGAGGTAGAATGCAATCAGAAAAGTAAAGTGGACCGCAATGTCGAAGGTGGAAGAATACATTTGAAGCCAAAAAGGAGTACTTCCCAGACCTAGAACGTATATACAAGTGATGCACAGAATAGACAGTGGGATGTGGGTGATGGGTTCGCGAAATGAATGCAGTGCCTAAGCGCCTGTGGGCGTGATTACGATGAAGAGGTAGCCGGCGCTATGCTTCTGGAGCGTTACCAGCAGGTCCGGCGCGTGCATCTGCAGGTGCTGGATGGCGAAGTTTGACGGAGGGAACACGTGCACCACGCACGAGGGCGCAACGCAGCTCTAAATCGAATGAGTAAGCGGGTGGAAGCCATAGAATGTTGTCTGAGCAACTGTTTTGGCTTGAGCGTTTCAAGGTGACTCCATTACGTACAGGTCCACTGTTGACGATACCGGCTACCATCTTCGATTTGAAGTACTCAATGAACGACGAGGACATGCGTGTGGCCTGCGTCTCGAGATCGTCACGAGTCCGGCCGCATGGGAGGCAGACGAGCGCGATGTAATTGTCCTCTTTCTCCATCTTTCGCACCATATCTGAAAGAGGGTAACCCTAACGGGAGCGTAGAAGGCACGCTTACTTTCGATGTGCACGGGCTCGAGTCGCATTCGCTGCGTGATCTTGATGGCTTTGACGCCGTCTACCTCGTTTACCAGTTCGCGATTTGTCGCGTCCACCCAGTGCATGCTGCCGGATACCCGATGCATCTGCACGAGCGTAGAGGCCGCCTTCATCTGGAGCTCGCCTTGCCACATCACCGGATATGGCACCTGAAAGAGAATGATTCACGTAACGATCTCTCGGCTGTATCACGTACATGTGGAGCTTGAACGCCACCATGCGCCTGAGAGACGATGCCTGAAGGCGGAGGCTTGTTTAGATCTCCGAGGGGCTCCTTCTGCGGCTCCGTCTGCGGAACGTTCGTTGAAGCGGGCACGAGCACACTGGGCGGTACGCTGGGCTGTACGCTGATGGGCGCACCGCCCAAGGCACTCTTCTCGTCCACCTTGCCTTGAGTCGGTATCTGTCCGGTCTGTTGGTGCTGAGCAAGAAGGTTCGCCATCACTTCCGTAGAAATTTGACCGCCTGTCATAGCGCCGCCAACGGGTGAGTGAAGCGCCGCCGCCTGCTGCTGTTGCCGGATGGCTGCTTCAAGCGCGGCGGCGTCCGCTGCGCTGAACTTCGAGGTGGGCAGGCCACCTGGGAATGCAGGATGGGGTGAGACACCAAGTGGTCCTTGCCCTTGCGCGATGTTGGGCCCTGAAAATATGCAAAATGTGACTGTAACATTGCCAAGATTGCTTACACTGCCCCGGTACATTCGGCGCACCGAACCGCGACGCGTAGAACTGCTGCAGTAGCGTCGGATTCATCATATAGAGCGTCATCAGCTGCCGCTGCATGTCGATGTACTCGGGACTGATCGTCTTCGGTGGATGCTGCTGTTGCTGCCCAACGGCGTTTGGCTGTGGAGTCGGCGTGGGCATTCTCGGTAGCGACTGGCTGGTTGGTGGCGCAATCGTTGATGTGGCTTGCTGCGACGCCGCAGGCATCTGCTCTTGTAGTTGAGGCGCTGCGGGCTTCTGCGGGTAGAACTGCGCTTGCAGCGGTTGTACCGACGCCACCGAGCGTGGCATGCCCTGCACCGCAGCGATGGCCGATGTGGTGGCCAGTGGATACCGGTGGTGGAGGCGGCGGCTGCGCGCTGCCGGAAGCGGCTGCGCTGCAGTTTCCTGGACAAT
This sequence comes from Aphelenchus avenae, assembly GCA_020875895.1. NCBI lineage: Eukaryota > Metazoa > Nematoda > Chromadorea > Rhabditida > Aphelenchidae > Aphelenchus > Aphelenchus avenae. Next base: position 63,231 of record JNEY01000259.1, read on the forward strand.
AATTGACGCACGCGGTACGACGGTGGCCGCGGCAGAGACCTGCGGTTTTGGTGAAGGTGCTGCGGCGAGTTGCTGGGCGGCAAGGAACTGTGACGACTGCATGACCGGCTGAGCCGTGGCGGTTGGTAAGAGATGCTGCGCTGCAGTTGCGGTCGGTTTAGGCGACCCGGAGAACGCGCACGATACTGACTTGCATTCCTGGGCAGGCACAGCCGGTAGTGGCTTTGCCTCGGCCTGTGGTGTTTCGTCCACTTTGGGCTCGGCTGAAGTCTCCATTGGCTCCTCCTTCGGCTCTTCAATCTGCGCTGTCGCAGTGGTTTCCGACTAAACAGGAAATTATGTCTATTAAAGCATGAAAGGGCGATCGAAATTAGTGTTCTCGCTGTCTCTAATAATTCAAACGAAAAGTGCTAGAAGCAAGACGCCTACCCGCAGGAGCTCCGGATCGACCTCCATGAAGCCTCCACCAGCGCTTTCGACTGACTAAAACCGATCTGTTCACCGTGTGCTACGCAATTTATACATACCGCATTTGATCCCCGTCTGTCGGCCTTGCTCCTATCCACCTTCTCATCCGCTGGCCCAATGGGCATCGAGCGTTGAACCGGAGGCCCCAGCGGCTGGTTGGTGGCGAACATGGAGTCCTCGTCGACGCCTGACGGGGTCTCCTCCATGAGAGCGGTGAGCGATTGGACTGCCTCCTCGGTTTCCTGAAGGATTCCAGCGTGAGTAGCACAAAACATTGTATTGGGATGGGCCTCGTAGCTATAGCCCCTTCAAGACCTTTTCGAAGTCCCGATATGTCAAGCGACATCAGGAACTTTCATGGAACTGGACGAGGTTTTTGACTCCTTAAGATTAGCAAATTTTGGCCATCATGACACAAGCTCCAGTGACTGCAGTAAACCTTAAACTTGTCTGCGAGCTCCACTGTTCAAACAAAGTATACGACTTGATTTTTCCAAGCTGAGACTGACACTGGGCCTTCCCAAGCTTCCCATGGTAGAAGCACATGAGTTTCTGATTATGGATACTCTACGCCTAATCGGAAGCACTCCATCGTAAACATTAACTGAACGAAATAATGAAATACCGCAAAGGAAACATGGTATGACGAAACACGGCTCACGGAAACCGTCAATGACTCACTAGACGTAGGCGCACGCTCACCCCACCCATGCAAAAGACGACGGTAGGGAGTAACACGTACGGGAAGAACGACATACCTGTGAGGTCTCTGCTTGCAACTCCAGTGTGCGCACCGCACTCTGCTCCTCCTCCTCGCGCATCTGACGGAGGAGCTCGTCCTCCACGTCGCGCGAGTCCTCGTCGTCTTCCTCCAAACCCAGCAGCACATCATCGGCACCGATGGGCGCCTGGCTGGGCGAGGCTGGACCACCAGAGTCCTCAGGATTTGATGTTTGCAGGAGGTCGTCAGAGGCCAGTGGCGCCGCTGGGACCTTTCCGGTATCGATCACCTCCACGGAGACGGGCTCCTCCGAAGCGACTGTGGAACTGATGACGGGTGACTGTAGACCTGCATTAGCAGCGACGTGGACAGGCGACTGCAGCGCAGCAACTGCGGCGTCTGGGACAGGCTCGATCGACGACGTTCGCTGTGTCTCCTTGTCCACTGCGGCGACAAAGTTGACCGCCGTAAAGGAAGGTTTCTTCTGTGGCGATGGTGACCTCGCTGCAGCGCTGCCTGGAGACTGCGGCGCTGTAGTTGCTGCGCCGCCACCTGGTGAAGAGGCTGCCGGTGGCTGTAGTAGATGTTTATCAGCCGGCTGAATAGTGGCGTTGCCGGTTGTCGAGGGTAGGCAGCTTGTGACAGACTCGTTCGTTGCAGCGCCGCTGGGCGAAGCGGTGGACGGCTGCCTCGAGGCGGACGTATGCGTTGTGGAGGTGGATGAACTGCTGGAACCAGCCGTCCCGCTCGACGAGGAGGCGCAACTCGACGAGGAGATGGTGCGGCCGCGCGTCGTCGAGCTGACATCGGCTGCTGCCGCTGCTGCGACCGATTCCTGCACTTCCGGCTTCTGTTCCTCTACGCTAGCAGTTTCTTCTTCACCGACGCGAATCTCGGGAACACTGGCGGCAACGCTTGCAGCGTCCGCGGCGACGATTGTTGTTGTGGTGGCAGTGGCAGCACTCTACAATGCACAACACCAATAGCGCACGAGAGGTGAAACGTCGAAAATCCAAGAGGGAACATCAAACCAAAAACGCCAAAAATAGAACAAAAGCATTCTGTTGTGCTGTCTTCTGACGCCGTGCGCAGGGCCATGTTAGTTTCAAAAAGTTCACATTTTTCGAAGTGGAAGTGGGGCTCAGAATCGTTGTGCTTTGAGCCCTTTACCTTACAAATGAAACAGTTTTGCCGGGTAACTATTACAAGAAATAACACCCATCTTAGCTATAAGGAGCCCCTTAGGGAACTGAAGACTTTAAGTACGGGATTTCCCGATGATACACTGTCCCCAATGTTGCTTTTTGTCGTTGCGTTTGATCCTGGAAGGGTAACTTAGCATGGCCCGCACACCCGTTAAAGAAGACAGCACAGATAAACGACCAGTAGGGTACGACTTTACGAACGTTTTCGCACACTCAAATGTTTTGAAAGAACAGTGCGTACCTGCGCCGTTTCGCGCGATAGATCCTTCATGTCAGGCTCTTCTTCCTTAACCGCCGCAGGTTCGACCTCGGTCCTGGGCAGAGCTTGGGCTTCCTTAGCATGCTCGGGGTCCTCCGTCGCGTGCGTCTTCTGTCGCTTCAGAGCCTTCGCACCGAGTACTAAACACGTTATTTACTGCAACGTTAGCAGGTGAAAGCGGCACCTTCAGGATCCGAAGGACGACGCTTCTTCGGCTTATGGTCTTCACCGATGGACGAGACGGACTCGGTCTTCTTCCGCTTCTTCGGTGACATCTCGTGGCCGGATGTGACGGATTCGGATGGCACTTTCTTCCGCTTTCCTTCGTTCTCCTTACCTTCGCCGAGCGTCTTTGTGGACTGAAATTCGCATGAATTATCCGAAAAGCATGGCAAAAATCCATACCAGCTTCTCCGCCGACTTGTTCCGCTCCTCGCCCGTCTCGCTCTTACGCTCGGCCGCCAGCCTTGCTTGCTCTTGCTGGAGACGCTTGAGGGTCTTTGCTACCGCGTCCTCCTTCTCCGAACGCTTCGACTTCACTTTCTCCGTGCCCGGCGGCTTGGACTTGTCTGCCTTCGGGGTTTTGTCCTTCTTCTCTTTCACCGGCGACAAGTCGTGCTTGGACCTCTTCGACTCGAACGACGTCGACGGAGTGGCCTTTGAGGTGGAGTCGTCTTCTGAAGAGTCGGTACCGAAAACGTCGTCCATCGAGAGGGGCTTTATCTTCGCCTAAAGTTTTGCTTAATTAACGGCCGATGATATCAAATGTCACGTACTGTTGACTTCTTGCTTCCGGCAGCCTTCTCCGAACCGTGGCTCTTCTTGTCCGACGTGATCGGCTTTCGGACGGCCTCGTCATCGCTTTCCGAACTGTTGTGATACTTGGCAAGGTTGGATCGCAACTAAAATTCGTCAAGCTTAAAGGTAGTACTTATTGCTGTTTGTTACCTTCTGGATCTCGTCTTCAGATTCTTCGTCGGAGTCCGATTCGGAAGTACCGTTGTCCGACTTCGCCTCTTCTTTTACCATGGGCTTCTCCGCCTTCACTGCCTTGGTCTCCTTCTCCCTTTGAGCTTCCTTCTTCTCCTTCTTAGCCTTCTTCTCCAGCGCAGACTTTATGCTCGAGACCGACGGCTTATTGTCGGTGGTAGCGGTCGACAGCGTGGTCACTGTGGTCGCAGCTCCGTCGGAATCGGCAGCTGACTCGGATTCGGTGTGTGGATGTGGTCGCGGACTGGGCGTGGCCTTATTATGCTTCACCGAGGCGTCGTCGTCCTCGTCTTCTTCGTCCGACGAGCCGAGCGCAACGCGCTTCGTACCCTTCTAAAGTGGCATGAGTTAGCACTCGACGAACGACTTAAACTGTCGGTCGCATGCCAGTCGCAAGGACCAATGCTATCGTATTGCGAGACACACCTTTTTGTTCTTCTCCCTGAGCCTTTCGAGGGCCTGATCTTTCTTCTTCTGATCTTCCGGCTTCAGCGCTGAGGAGCGTCGCTTAACGCGGTCGTACATGGAGCCACCGTAGTTGGCAAACTCGTCGTTCTCCTTGAGCCATTTTTTCTGAAACCATTAGGGCTCGTTAAGCATCCATCGTAAAAACCTACCAATCCCGCTGTACCCACTGAGTCGTCAGAGTCCTCGCCCTCTGATTCGCTCTCTGCCTTCTTCTCCTTTCGCTTTTTCTTCATCTTCTCGCCGTCCGGCTTCTTCTTCAAGTCCTAAAGAGCAAAACTGATTCAGTTTATTCGAGGCCGTGCTACCTTCTCGGAACACTTCTTGCGCTCCTTGTCCTTCTCCGTCATCTTGTGCGCCATTTTCATCGCCTTCAGTGGGTCCTTCTCGCGATGCTCCTTATGCTTCGAGGGGTCCTTCGAAGTCTTCTCGAGCTTGTGTTCCTTCTAAATCACCAAGGATGAAACGAAATTTCAGAAGCACAAACCTTCTCCTTGTCCTCTTTCTCTCTCTTCTCCTTCTTATGCTCCTTCTCCTTGTGCTTCGGCTTCTCCATCGACTTTTCGCCCGTCTGCTGCACCGTGGTCGTCGACGACGCACCCGTTGGTAGTGATCGCTTCTTCTCATTCGGAGCACTGCCCGCACTAACAGCGCTTGCGACCGAAAGAGAGCGGTCTCGGAGTGGCGAAGAGAAGGCGAATGGCTCGGAGGACGCGACGGACCCTGGCGGTTTCTTCTCGATCTTGCCCACAAAGCGCTTTGTGTCCGTGCCCTAAAGTGAACGCAACTTAAGGTTATTCCTGCTAGTAGTGCGTACCTGCTGCCGGAAGAGATCATCCAGAATGCGATTAGGATTCTCCTTGTGCACGAGGGACGACTTGTGCTTCGCATGATCCCCACCAGCACCGCCCATCGACTGTCTTTCCGTAGCGCCCAGCTGCGGCGGCTTCGGCGTCTGCGGGGTTTGTGGTTTCGAGGCAGCGAGTCCTTGCGGCCTAATCGGCGTAAATGACTTTTGCGTATACGTCGGTGTCAGTGACTGCGTGCCAGCGGTGTGCGGTCTGTTTGGAGAGTCCAATGGTGAGGAGGCGGCGAAATGTGGTCGGATACCGCTCGATAGTTTTGGAGTCGAAAGAGGCGTTGTGGGCGTAGAGACATGCTAAAATCGACAGTAAGAAAAGGAAAGTAGGTTTGCCGTAACAAATGCAATTCTTCGGGTACTGCAAAAAATAAAGGGTTTTTTTTCTTGTGTCTGTAACCAACGATACGATGTTTGCATGGTAACAAGGTACATAGCATTCATTGCTTACCAATGGAAGTGGAGCGGGCCCAGGCGGCCTAGTGGTGGGCGTGGTCGCCTCCATCGATGCCCGCGGAGACACCAGTTGTGGTGGACGTGGCGGTAACGGCAGAGAACTACCGAACGCGGGTGCACTCTCTCCAGAAATAATTGCGGTTGTCGACATCGGTGGTGGCACGCTAACGTCGATGTGCAGCAGCGGCTGTGGCGTCGCACGGTTCGGCGTCATCGACGACGGCACCGGTGATGCGTCGAAAGCTGGCCTACCGGTCGCCGCCGCAGCACTGTGCTGCGTTGGCGTCGAATGATGCGTCCTCGGATCCATGGGTGCTCCGGGCGAGGCCATGGGCGGCCTGATGGGCGTCGAATGTGAGGCGAAGCCAGGTGACATGGCCGTCACCGCGGTGGTCGAGGTAGCAGAGGTAACCGGTGACGCATGAGAGGGCGGTTGCGCGGAGACTGTGTGTGCTGGGATTTGGATTGAGAGGGCTTTCCGCTGTGCAGCAGCGGCGAATCCGGCAGTCACAGGGGTGCTACTCGGCGTCGATGTGGGCGTACTGGCCTGACTGTCTGGTCTTGAAGAGGTGGACGTTGCCTGAAAATTCTCGTAATAAAATTCTAAAGGCACTGCAAGTTCTGCTTACATTTGCATCGTCTAAATAGCTCAAACTATTTCGTGTGCAATTTTCATTTTTGTTCTAATTTCTTGTTGTATAAAACAGTAGAATGCCGCACCTTTATACGCTCGAGATCCTCTTCAAAGCTCCTCATAAACGGCGCTCGAGGCGTATTGGGTCTCTCGAATATCGTCGTTCTCTGAGCGTAGATCTGCTCCGCCGTCGTGAAGCGGTTCTTCAGAGCGTTGATTTTCTCCGCCAACGCCGACTCCATGTTGCGGATGTGCTGGCCGCTCGACGGCCGTGGCAACTCGAACGGATGACCCTCGCCGGTGCTGTCGACGGAGTCCTGCTTCGACGAGCCCGAGGTGCTCGCGGACTTTGTCACTGCGCCCGGTTGCTGCGCTGCGGTCGCGTCGATGCCGCTCGTCATCGCGTCACTGCCGCTGGAGGTGGACCGAGAGATGGCCGTATGCAGGTTGGATGCGTCCGACTTCACAGGTGGTGAGAGGCTGTCCGCAGATGGGCCAGCGCCTAAATGCGTAGCGTTAGGAACGTGTGCTGTTCTCAGTTTATGTCTCCCTCGCACATAAAATCTGCCTAAGAGCTTGTTGCCAAGCCGCGAATGTACTTCAGCAACACAACGAGTCTACCAAAAGCATTACCGATACAAGAAGAGAAGATACATCTTTCCAGAAAGCTTGTAGGCCTACATTAGGTAATTTAACGAACATTTTTGGATCATATCGACAAGCTTCTCTTGAATGAAACGCCTCAGTTCTACGCAATCGTTTCTTACACAATGCCACACATTGCTGTACGGGCGACCTTGTTTACTTGAATGGAATAAACAATGACGAAACTGCTGACGACGCTTGGCAAAAATTGTTGACATACAATCGGAGCGTGTTGCTTTAGGTGGGCAAGATTCCATAAATTTTTGGAAAGCAAGAAACGACGGACAATACTCTCGAAAGTGCCCAGTAAAAACGTTAGCACGTATAGCCATCAAACTGTGCGTTTCCCAAACCAGGACCTCGGTAGCCTCCTTTTTACTAGCAAAAGCTAGCTTTCTCTGACTGGCGTCAGAGTGGCAAGAAAACTCATATGAGGCAATCGTCTTATGCGACCGTTTTAGTACATCTATCAATTTTATGATTTTGCAGCAACAAATGGCTTGAGATGCAACTGTTGTTGCAAGGCTCATATTTACCTGGAAAATGGAAGCCCGGCTGGGAGTTCTGTCGCGCCGCAGACAGCGGCGTACCACATGTGTCCGAGGTGAAGCTCGAGTTCAGACCTCCGCCACTCGAGGACGCATAGCTGGACGACCGCCGGCTCTTCATCGCCTGTCTCGTAGACGGACTCTCCGCGAATTTCGGTAGCGGCAGAGACGTAGGCACATCGGCGGCGCTGCGGATATGCCCAATTCGCGGATCGTCGCGAGGGTCATGCTGGACGGTCGCTATCCACGGGAAATTAACGGGGTTCTTCGTCAGTGGTCGCCCCGTGCTCCGGGATATCAAAGAGCCGGTCGAATGCCGCCGCTCCTCCGTGCCAGTGCCGGTGGCGGGCCGCTGCGGATGACCGCCAGGAGTGGAGGAGTGATGGGAGTGCTGCGAGTGTTGGACGGTCGTCGTCGCGATGGTGTGATGTCGGCGGTTGGTGGGGTCGCTACTCGAGCCGGCCTTGCTGCGTTGCCTCTCTTCTGAGCCATGCGCGGGACGGGTGGGAGTCTAAAACTCGAGCGTGAATATTTTTTCTACTAATGTGGACAAATGTGGACTGAAAGAAAGAAGCGAGATCCACTGAGACTCTGCTTCACTGAGACTCTGCTTTGGTGTTTAGATGAGAAGTTGGTAGCGCTAGTTAGCCTGATAGCGAAATGCAACGAGGAAGATGGAGAGAGCAAGAAGAGGTTAGTTTCATTCATAATACAAAGGTGTTTTTGAGCCAAAAAAACATCTGCTTAATTTTGACACCAGCCAATAATTTGAATTTTCGTTAAGATTGGTGGTAAAAAACAGGTATGGTTAACTTTTTCCAGTGTTTTCTTATGTTGCCCTCAATTCTTCCGGGAGCTGCGAAGTAGAGGAAGCTGGTGCGGGAAAACCATCCGTTTCCTGTAGGAAATTACTGGGTGCAATTCCGTGACGCGGCGGATACACGCGCATGGGTCGGATACGGAGTACACACCTGAAGAGAAGATGACGGCTGCACCGAAACCGACGAGTTCGGCGTAGTCACCGGCGTCACGGGCTCAGCGTCTCCGAGCGGGCTGTCTTCGCCATGGGCATTACTCTCTGAGCCGTGGGGCTTCAGCGTTTTCTGCGCCTTTTCGTCGCGTCTCGAGGCTTTCTTTCGCGAAGCCGACGGCGACAGAGACGCATCCGTGTCGGAAGAGGAGGACGCAGCGCTGCGTCGCTCGTTGCGTTCCTGCTTCGCTCTGGTTCGCGAGGAGGTAGGCGTGGTACGGTCCGCGTCCGCTGGCGGTAGGATCTTCGGCATCGGCGGAGGCGGTTTGAGTGGTGGCGAAGGCAAGTGTGAGGACGAAGTCTTCTCCGAGTAGCGCTGGCCATCGTAACCTAAAGAGTAGTTTTTATGTTGAAAACGGTCGTTTCAAAGGTTAACTAATTAAAATTCGGAACTGCATTAGATAGGCATCTAAGTTAAAAACGTACTATAGTGCTGTTCTTCGCTCTTCTTTGCCCCTGCCGACGGACTCGTCGCATCCTTCTTCACCGTCGCACTGCCCTTCGTGGAGGCATGCGTCCCGTGAGAGGAACGTTTATCCCCACTTCGATGTGTCGTTCGCTCCCGACTCCTCCTTCTAACACTACTTGAGTGGTCATTGCGCGGCCTTCTCGAAGCGGTGACGCCCGCCAGCGATGCCGACGAGGAGGATGCCGTCGAGGAGCTACTGCAGGACGACTCGCTCGAATAGGTCGAAGAGGAGCGACTCCGCTTCTTTCGCCTCGATGTATGCGAGCGGTGGAGAGACCTTCGCGAGTCGCTACGCTTCGACTCGTTGCGCTGCTCGCGATGCTTCGAGGAGGACGGTTCCGCGGAGAGCCGTCGCGAACTACTGCGACGATAGTGGGTTCTAAAGGCAGGCAGACGTTGAGTGGCCGTCAAACAAGTTTTACCCAGATCTCGCGTTCGCCGACGGATCCCTTGACGAGGACTTCTTCCCCGAAGAGTGTTTACTCCTGTGCGAACTCGAGTCGTGTGTGGACGATCTGCTCAGCTTCTCCCGACCCAAATCTGTCGTGCTGGTTAGCGTCGGTGGACTGTTGCGCGGAAGATTCTTCGGAGGATCAGGCTAAATGAGACAGTTGCTAGACTTTCTAAGACGATGCGCTATCTTTTAAACAAACGTCAGCAATGAGGAATCTACAAATTTCTTTGATAGAAAAACGTACGGGTGGCGCCAACAGTGGCACGTCGCTATCGTTCGACAGCGACTGAGCCGTTGGGGACGGCGATGGCGCGCCGCTAGTGCTAGCACCAGCGCCGCCGCCCACGTCGACCACGAGTGGTAGGTCGGTCTTCGAGGAAGTGACGTTGGAATGACGCTTCGAAGAGGACGAGGAATGATGTGAGCGCGAGAATGAAGAAAGTGACGGAACAGGAAGCGACGAAGACGACGATGGCACTACATGCTCCGGGTCTGGCGGGAAACGGCCCGGACTCTCCTTGTTGGGGTCCATGTTGGAGGACCTAAAGTCAAGCTCCACAATGCCCTGTGCCGCTGGAAATCGTTACCTCGACGATTGAGCGTAGCCGCTGTCAGCGTCTCGGTGTTTCCTGCGAGAGCCGGAACGTGACCTCGATCGTGACTTCGACCTCGATCTCCTAAAGACGGCTTCTAACGGAAGGTATGTGAGGAACAAAATGATTGCACTATAGTTGGCTTCCAGTTCCGTGGTATTTTTCAACAGTTCTGTTTTATTTCAGGACCGAAACCGCTCTAAAACCCTTCGTATTTAGGTGTTCCGTTTTTAAGGAAACTAGCGTTCTGAGGGCTAACCTGTCTGTTTGCGTAAGACTACTTTCAAGTGAGACCGAAACTCGGTTTGTCACCTGTTACCTTTGTGACGTGCGTCTGTCATCGAACACCTTCGTAGAGCTTCTTTGCATTCCTTGAGGAGTCGAGTCTAAACGTTCGCGTCCAAGGTGTTCTCATCAAAATGCAGAGACGTACGCGTTGGCAAATCGGCTGCTTTGTTCTTCGTGGCGTGCTGAGTTTTGTAGGATACAGCTTGGAAAGTGGAATGGTTGCAGTGGCGGGTTGCTTCTCGACGAATAACTTCTCGTTGTCGATGTTGTGCTCAGAGCTGGAGCCGGGCATTCGGTCGACAAGTGCGAGGCATTGCTGTCGAAAGTTAGTAAAGCTGGAATTTTACGAATAAACGACGGGAAGCAACAACGGTATAATCCCAGAAACGAACGCGTAGAGGGCAGGAATTTGCACTTTTAGTCAAAGTAAAATAGCACAAAAAGTCAATGAATGCTTCAAGCAGAGGCGAAGTTGGTTATGCCACTCTGAAACACAGAATGTTTTATTCTAAGAAGGAGCGGTCTCTAGACGCTGAACAGCGTAAAGGTATCAACAGTAGGAGAATTATCCGGACCATGAAGTCCCATACTAGTACGGCACGGGGGTATGTCATGATGAATGCGCTACTCGCATACCTTAAAATCCTACACACATACTCGCCACTTAAAACGTTGCTGCACCATTGAGCTTAACCGAAACCCGAAAACGTTTAGAGTAACTAAAGCGGCCCAGTAGAGATTGCTATCTCTCTCTTGCTACTTGCGGCTTGGAGCATAGCGTCGAGCGCAAGGACCCAAGAAGGTAATTCTGAGCAAGCCGAGCAACAACGCCATCATAAATTATACGGCCTAGAGAGCGGCAATTAAGTCAGGCTACCAAGGCTACCAAGAATGCGCATTTGAAATTCCACGCTGGAAACCGACTAACGTTCAGTGCATGGTATCCTGAACCGTTTGCCGTAATGCGATACCGAAACATCTAGCTGTACAGATAGACGTGAAGCAAGACAGCGGAACCGAAACTACCGGTATGCAAGCTGTCAAGCTGAATACAAAAGACAGGCTCAAAGTCGTGCGAACATGCCAATACGTAGCGCAGCAAAATGTAGCTGTGGATATGAGTAAGAACCGAAATCACTACAAAACTGAAGGGGATTTCAAGCGTCATAGTATCGGTGGCACGTGCGCAATTACGGAAATAGCCCTTATGATAGGCAAAGTGCAAAAATTACTCAACGCTTGCGCAAATGTTATTCTGGTCCAAGCTAGACGACAGACTTTTCCGCTAGTTCTCGAATAGTTTTTTAGCAAACGCGAAATTGTTCTGAAGCAAACTGAAATCGCAGAAATTCTAATTTTGCAGAGGTCGCAAGCGTTTATATCAGGCGAAGAAGGTAAGACGTCAGGGAAATGTAAACGCAGCAGAAAACAGTAAAACGCAGCAGACACTCAATCTGTAAAGTCTGAATGTAGTTGATTGAGTTGCGTGTCGGGTGCATTAGCACTTAAAATTTAATACAAAATCGATGAAGTTTAACGTCACGGCGCGAGTCTTTCTCTCACTCAAAGGACTACTTCGCATAAACAGTCTAATACTTCACACGATCCGTGGCTATCAGGTAACTCACGAACGGATTACCCTGCAGAGGACCGTTAGCAATCGATCCGGTGCAAAGATGACACCCTGGAAAACATATATAAGGTCACGTTGAGTGGGGTCGTCGGACGCGTGGAACGCGCACGTGAACGCCGCCATAGCAGCGCTGGGTGGGCCGATGCCAACGTCGACGGCGGAGACTACGAGGGGCGAGAGTGGACACTTTTCACTGGGATTTACAACGCGCCGCAGCGGGTGCCCTAGCTGCGACGGCGGCGGCGAATATCGACCGGTTGTGTTGGTGCTACCGCTGCTGCCGCCGCGAACAACGGGTACGCAAACGGCCGTCGCCCGCACTTTCGCTGCGAGACCTCGCACTCAAATAGAGCTCCTTTCGCGAGGCCCTGTAGCCATGCAAAGTGCAGCTGACAGCAATTTGCTAGGAAACGGGAAAGTGCAGACCGATTTTCCCTGTTGAAAATGAGTTGCAATAACTCGAAAGCCGGTGAGTAATGGAAACTGGAAAGCACCCAAGGCCAGCGCTTTGACAATTATCGACTCGAGTGTGTCGAGGTCGTCGCTTGGTGACCTCGAGTGAACGTCCATGTGGCGGCGCTTAACGTTCGAAATTACTCTTCTTAGACAGCAGAGCAAAAAAAACCTTTGTACTTAGCTTACAGGACGCTGGCTGCTTTCTGCTGCCAGATGCAGACATGGCTTGAGGCTTTCGGAAAAATACGCTCACATACCCCGATTTTATGAGCACGTTCACGTGCTGCTCTCAGAGTATCCACAAGAAATGGCCATGGACAAGACTTTTTTTCTAGACAAAGTCCAGACGGGCCTTCAATGTGGGTACGCTTCGCCTATGCTAGCGTGCTTCAGTGGGCGCAATTTTCGTCAGAATGAACCCACGTTGTCATCACTTCGGCTGATAAACGAGACAAATCCGTCAAGACTTTCTTTGGCTATGGAGGATGCTTATAAAACACGATGCATAAAGCGGACAGGATTCGAACTTCATTTATTGTTTTCCACATATCTTGTTTAAAGTGTCTTAGATGAGGGACGTCCGCTGAGCGTTTAGTTAGGTACAGCCGGTTGACGCCACCATCGTTGTCATTGGCGATTCGACACCGAAGAATTGAGGTACCGTAAATTCGGTCCCTCAACTTTTACAACATCCTTTGGTGTTAAATGCTGTAAGCGTTGCTCTTTCCTCCTTCACAATGCGGCCTTATACGACATGACGGGATTGTTGCTTGTATCGCTTCTATTCGCGATGTGTCGGAAGGTGTGTAGGGTAACACTACCTAAGGAATCCGATTCCGGTGCAAGTACATCAAACACCTCGTTATCAAATGCTGGATTTCAAAGTTAGCTCTAAAAGGATTCCATACGATTGCGTTTGGTCATTTCGTCAGGATTGCTAGGTATTCCGTGCGTAACTGTAGCCAAAGTGATGACCGAACGACACGTCCCATGGGGTCTGGTACATTGTCGTTAGTACTTTTTGTGAAAGTGGGACCTTCCGACACATCGGGGGTGGAAACCCCTATTTCAATCCCCCTCATATACGTGGAAGATTCTTGTCATATGCGGCAAGAGAAATGCGAGCCTAACACGGAGAGTCATCTTTGTACTGATAGTGTCTAGAGCACAAGACCGTCCATACCTCGGGTGTACCATGGCCATACGCTTCGTTCGGACACTCTTGCCCTGACCTTTAAAATTGCGGCTTAATGGAAACGCATCTGTCCGTGTGTCGTGTTATGCACGCAGAGCGTTCACACTCTAAGAACACAGAGAGTGATACGCCGCGGAGGCGGTCAGCGGGCGGATTGCCAGTCCTTCGTCGGATGCGTTTCCCGGTCTCTCTTTTTCGGAAGCGTTTGAGTAATTTAAAAAGCAAATATATGTCGCTTCATTAGTAGTTGCCGATATTTATTCATACCGTCTAGGCAACGATGTTGGGGAAAGTTGACAACAATGACCAAGATGACGACTCTGGTTACGAGCGGACTCCGTCTCCCAATACATCTACTACGTCGGCTGCGGAGAAAGCTAGCGTTGCGAAACAGGTAATCGGCATCCACCGCTCTCCAGCTGCATTTCCATTTTAGATTGCGAACACTCGCGCAGTCCGAACATTAAAGTCGATGGATCATCGTCGAAGTGCTGACCACAGCAGTGACATAGAGAACGAGGCCGAGCTGAACAAGGTGAGAGACGGATTCCCTCGTTGCTAAGGCAAATGCGCCCCCAAACACATGCTCGTATTCTGGATAAGCGTGTTTAAGATTCCGGCCACTGGACGTACAGGAATGGACGTCCATGCGGCGAGCTGCTCATCGACAAGCCACGCTACGATGCTAATTTCGAAGGTGGAAAATAATCAAGGCGGAGTTGCAAAAGTGAAGCGCGACAACAGAGCCCTTGGTACGTGTAAGGCTTATCAAAAAAGTGCAAAATTTGCCGGTTTTCAAAATTTTCAATGAAATTTTGACATATAAGGCCCAAAATCGCTCTGGCGGCGCCTGCGGCGGGCTATTTGCGTGTATAACTCAAAAACCTCATTAGTTTTCGAATGGCCATCGCAAGCCATCAATGTATTTTCGCCAAATTGGCTCAAGAATCTTCGAAAACCTGTCCCGATCAAAGGCAATTGTACGAGCCGGGCCAGGCCCCGATTTTGAAAAAGTAGCCGGGCCTAGGTTAGGCCCGGCACGACCCGTTTGGGCCCGGCCAGGAGCCTAGAAATTTACATATTTCGGCCAAATTTTTACCGATTTTTTGCGGCTTATGCCGAAAAATCGCTATGACGTCGCCGCCGGCCGGCTGTTTTAGATGACAGCATTCAAGGATCATATATTACACATACAATAAACGATAGAAGTTCGACCCTCAGAAAATTACCAAAGGGGGGATCAAGGGGAATTTTCGGACCGGCCAAAAATCTTAGGGCCCGGAAGGCCCGTGCCCGGCCCGCCTCCGGGCTCGGGCCGGGTCCGGGGTTCTATCCGAAGGCCCGCGGGCCGGGCCGGGCCTCGACTGGAAGGCCCGTTGCACAGGGATGCAGGTAGACTGAACTCAAAGTAATTTAGGCATTGGGGTGCCAGAAGACGAGCTTCGTATGGATGCCGTCGTCCCGATGAAGAAGGAGCGAAAAGACAGTGCCACTGCATGCGAACGCACTACTTCGGCCAGTACGTCTACAATCGTCGAGGAAGCGAGAACGCCGGAGGCTGAAGGCATTCCGGAAACGTATGACTACGAACGTCCCCTCGAAGCCACTAAGACGAATGTTCAGATCCGTCACGCCGACAACCGATGCCGACACGCGCACGACGGAATGCGATCCGGAGGAGCTAGAACTTTTCTATTCTTGCCCAATTCGTTGGAATAGGCCTACTTCCGATGACCAGCACAAGAGTCTTTGCATGTTCCTGAGCAAGCGAAAGGCCATCGAGGCCTTGGAGAAGTTGGAGGAGTCTCCAGCGCTCAGGACGGCTTTGTTCGGCGAGGCTGTTCCGGATCCCTACGGGGCTTTGCGTGTCTACCGGTAAATCCTTCGTATAGAACCCATCACAGCTTGAAGAGCCCCTGATTGGTCTGTAGGGACGAGTATCAGTCCTATCTAGCACAGACCTAAAGACCATATGCCTTATAAGCTTCGGAGTTATTTTTGACGGCTTTCCGATGAGTGCCGTTCTAAACCACCCTACCTCTAACCCTGTTTTAGAAACTCGCAATCACACTCGACCATTAGGCGTCCTCCGCGATAGCCGTCTCAAGCCCAAGCCTTCGAAGGACACGTTTTCATGATTTTCTGTATTCTGTATTTAATTCCGCATTACGCTAACTTGTAGTTGCTTTTCCATACTCATTCTGCTACTGTACCTACCGCACTTTATGAAGCACATAGATAAGGCTAATAAATGATGTATTACACGACAGCAGTAAGAACAGCGTAGGTACGTAGTTCACCAAGATTGTGAGCATCGTGACTAGGAAGTAGTCACGTGATTGTTATCGTGTTAGAGGAAGATGGCATCAAGGCGCATAGCGAGCCCATTAGAATCTTCGTGCGTACAGAGCTGCAATACGAGCGCCACATCAAGCATAGTGAGTGCTACCACGTACGATTGTGCTCTACTCCGAACTATCCGAACACGTTTTGCACCGACCGCTGCGTATTCCCGGTGCTTACCAAGTGCGAACACGGACGGATACAGGTAGCTAACCCTTCATTCATTAGCTCAAAACGTACCCGATATTTACAATTCGCCGGATAAAGTATCTCGCGGACTAACGACGAACACAATCCGAGACGTGCAATGGTAAAGTCCTCAGGGACCGCCAAATTCCCGGTTTCCTGAGCACCCTACCATCAGACATCAAGGATGTGTAGCAGCTGTGGCCGTGGCCGAATAGGCAGTTGTTTTCGTTTTAGGAGAAAAACAGCAAGCACAGGTTTAATCGGACACGTAGATGATGAAACTAGGGACAAGTAGAACTGAATGGACAAGCGACCACCGGGTTGCGGTCGCTGTGCGAAACGCAGCAGCGGGCGAGAGTGCGTCTCGCAGGGTGAACACTCGTTTGACCGCCGCATTTGTCCATTGCGGTGTCTCGAAGAAGCGTACAACGACTGCCATTTCTCACCATTCAGTAGGATCTAGACGCTCTGACTTGCGAAGCCGCCGAGTTACCTCCGCATGCAGCAGGATGCTCGTTTTTTGCCTCTTCACGAGAAAATTCTAAGAACGCGTCCGCTGTTTAACCCAAGGATCCTCACCAGAACTAAGCTTACTATGGCCGAAACTGGCCTTGTACAGCTGCTATTGATAGTGATGAACGTTTATTTAAAAATCTGTTTTGAGCCATGTGTTTTCGAAACACAACAGTACATTTGGGAAACTGGATGAACCGGTACCTCTTAGCATAATATCACAGGCGGAACAGCAAGTATACAGGTCTAGTCGTCGTACTCGTCAATGTCAGCGATGTTGGGCATCTCCTTCGAGCGCGCCAGACGTGCGGAGGGAAACTCGAATGATGGCGGGAAGTCGGCCGAGTAGCACTTCTCTGAAAGACACTGGCTATGGAAACTTGCGCTAGGGACGGAGCCTACCTAGAGCGAAGAAGCCTTCACCAATCGTCGGCAGCCGATCCATGGATCGGTTCACCAGGCATCTGACCATCGTGTCGCGCTTCTCCGGCGTTAGTCGCTTCGGTGAGTACTCCGCGAGCAGTTGGTCAACGCTGTCCGACAGGTGCTTGTCCATGGACTGCAGTAGCGCCGCTTGTGCCGCCGCATGAATGCCGTCCTTCTGCTCCTGGTAGAGGCTCATCCAGTGCTCCGTTACGACCGGGTCCTCGGACTCGTTGTAGAAGTCGGCCAGATTGGACAGGTCCGTCGAGCTGCAGGAGCAACCGGCGTTGAAGTGGACACCGTTGTACTTGTACTAAACAAAGCAGATGGGCGGAAGACTGCCATAAGTGCCGATTTAGGTGATGTCCAGGTCTGTTTTCCCGTTCGGTGCCGTTTCAAGAGCAAAAACGCGAGCCATGGTTTGTCAGAACAAAATGTAAAGCGGAAGGTGGGAGTCCGCAATCACCTCTAACGTTTTTTACGATCCCATCGAACTTATCGGGGCACCTACCATGGTTTCGTCGTCATCCACGCCAAGTTCCGCCGCTGCGTTCGGCAAGCTGTTCTCCTTCTCATCTGGATCTAAATCGGCACGTCACTTCAGTGTCCACCGAACATCACCAAAAACATGTGCCCCGAAGCGACATGAATATTTATGTATTCCGCAAACGTCACCAGATGTTACTCACCGGACTCGTCGCTGCTGCGGCTGCGGATGTACGGCGTAGAGTGGGCCTGCTTCATGCTGCTGCAGCACTTTCCTTTAAACATGCACTGCACTGCGGGAGATTCCTTGGATTCCTTGACGAGCACTAGGGCTTGAAAAGCGCTCTGAAATTCGCGACATGAACATTTAGGTCAATATTATTCATAGGCGCAGACATAGACCGCGACGCGTGCACGTTAGTAAACAACAAACTGCCTGCAGAGCGGATGGAGACTGCCGAGCGTTGATTAGGAAATCACTCCTCAAAGGGCAACCAGGGAGGGACAGGCGGCGGTCGCCCGCAGACTGAGTTGTTATGCCGCTTCAAAAATGCAAAGGGCCATGCCTCATCGAACGGGCGCTAACGGATGGCGCAAATCTGGTGATCAGCCCAAAGGGCGACAAATCCCTCGGATTAGATGCACTAGCGAACACCGCTTAATAAAGGTATGCTTCCCAGGATTATCCCCTTCTGGCAGACAAACCACTTAAGTCACATGTGCTGCCACCGGTCGTCGATGAAACCGGATACGCGTCACAACAGCAAAAGCAGATCAGTGCTCGCAGAAACGGGGATATGCTAGAGAAGAATGGCATGAGAAAACGTGCTATTTAAACCATCGGAATTTGTTCAGACTAGAATGAAATGTGACAGCAGCGGCGGGATGCATTGCTTGTGCAAGAATTGGGCAATCCGCAAAGCCTAGCTTGAACCGACGAAAGGAATAATACCTGCAGCGAGGTGTGATAATGCTTACCTTATACGCGGTTGCGTCTCTTACGGAAACAAAGGAAGCTGCCTGACCTATACGAACGCCCTTTTCTCTTCTAAAATAACGCAAAATTTTCACTGTACGCTTTGTACGATCCAGAGAGTTGCATCCAAAAATAGCACCCATGGAAGCTTATCACTGAATGGGTACCGGGCCAACCACCGCTTTTGTGAAGCGCAGCACCATTCTCGAGCAATGAGCCATCGTCCGAATCACGCGTTCAGCGCATGAAAGCAGGCTACGTGCTCGTTCACGCCCAAACATCGAAGCGAATGAGGGTGACGTCAGCGGAAAGCGATCGAGTTGCTAAGCGCTGAAGCACGCGATCGGCGCAGATCGACGTGGGACGCGCCAAAAGGCTCGTAAAGTTGGCTGACAAAACGAAAAGCATGTGTTACATCAAAGCGGACGTAGGCTAGCGCTCAAGAAGAACGGTCAAGAATGTGGATAGGTAGATGGGGTGGTCAAAGGAACCTTGAACTTAGGCCTATATGAAGTGTTTTTACCTACGACCAGTTCTTACCCTTGCTGAGCGAATGTTAGC
The DNA here is from genome assembly GCA_020875895.1 of Aphelenchus avenae. Classification (NCBI taxonomy): domain Eukaryota; kingdom Metazoa; phylum Nematoda; class Chromadorea; order Rhabditida; family Aphelenchidae; genus Aphelenchus; species Aphelenchus avenae. Next base: position 82,090 of record JNEY01000259.1, read on the forward strand.
TTGTAGTGCCTGGATAACGTAGTGCAGGACGCAGTGGCAAGCCGCAACTACCTACACTCTCGAGCGATTAAATCACAATTACGAGTAGCGCAATTACGTAGGAGTGGACGCTTCGGGAATACGCACAGGACGGGGTAGGAAATAAGCCTACGCACCACAGGTGTTTAAACAATGAGATAATCTGGAAAGGTCCATGAACTGCTACTAATCGTCACCCTTGCATCAGCCTAGACAAAGTCACGTTCGTATCGACTGTCCATGACAGGGAAACCAGACCGTCTGGGCCGAATAAACCCGAAAATCAGCGCCTGCCTCGTGGGATCACATGCTGTCGCCCGATGGAATGCGCAATTAAGGCCAACCACTACCTCAGTGAAATCGTGACACGCGCAGGACTGCGCAGGACGAACACGCAAACACGATGTTCTCGCCGCTGCCGACGGTTTCTTCCGTGTTGGAGTAGGCGGTCGTGGAGGTATTCGCAAAAACACCTATAACTCACGACAACCGCTATGGCGGCCGATTCAGCAAAGGTGTGACAGCGAATTGCGAAGGAATGCGCCCAGCGATTCCACGGAGTGTTGTCATCGAATCAGTCAGGAACGAAGCTGGCTAGCGTGGAAAGAAAAAACTAAGACCGATGAGAGCTACATCACCGGGTCAGGACTTCCTCTGGAATGATAACACCGGGCCCGCGAGAGCCGACGAAAGCGAACTCCTTCGCACCCATCCACGAGGGTCGACAAATAACTAATGGCCTCGCCGCTGGCCCGGTTTGCACCACTTCATTTTGCTCCCGAAGTGGGCGTGTGCAGTGAGTGTGGCGCAAAACAAACAACGCTAAAGGCACGAGTTTCCGATCCGCTGCAGGCGACAGCCGCCACACTCCGCTCCCTGTGGAGCTCTCATATTCCACTCATGCGAGAGTAAGCCACAGCAAAGTTGAGACAGCTGGCTGCAAAAAGCGAACGGCTGGCTAGTGCTCGAGAACCGAGAGCCCACTGAGTGCTTGCCACTCTTGCTTCGCTGGCACGACGCTGGTTGCTTTAGCCCGAAGTTGCTGCCGGGCAACAACCCCGTGGCGGCTAGCGAGCACGGATACCTACGCGGGAAGAGTGCACTCAGTGCTCAGCCTGGCGTCGGCCAGGTATCTTTCTGAGCGGCTCCAGGCTAGTGTCGGTTTGAAGTAGACGGGAGGCTCGTGACAAGTGTTCACTCATTCCCGAACGGGCTCACCGTGTTGAGGCCCAGCGTCAGCGCGACCACGCGGAAAATTCCATAGTGGCGGCCAGTGTGCGTCCGAGTGATGAGTGTGGAATGCTCCCGAAGGTCGCGGAGGGTTTAATCCCTGGCAGCCGGCTAATTTTGTCCCGTCATGTCGCTTCGAACAAGCACGTTCGCTGGCTGCAGAAAAAATACGCGCTGGAACGTACCATCCAGATCAAACTTTGGTCTCGCCAACAAGTGCGCAAACCGCCTAGATCAAAGCAAGTCGAGAAAACTGTCAGGAAAGTTGGCGGACTTTTTTCTGCACTGGAACGGCAGTTTGGTTAGGCGCTACGAAACAGCCTTAAATGGCTCTACCTAAGTCACATGGCACCGTTCAAACGTTACCTGTCTGTTGGCCTTCGGTCGGCAAATCTAAGCACTAACCCTGCGAGTCCACCCCTTGGCCAAAAAGCAAAGGTAGCCTCGAGTAACGCCCTCACAATTGCGGCTATTCTTTCAACCGACAATTTCAACTCCTTATCGTGATTGACATGCTAAGAATATGCATTAAACACATGTGCTGACCCCGTAAAACTCGAGAAGTACCAACCACCACCTACACATGTTCCTTCAGGTGTTTTACGACCAGGAAGTATTTCCGGACCGTCAGTTGCTACTTTACGGCTGGTACACGACGGTGAAGTTGTGTAGACAGGTTGTGTTACTGATTGGGCCTACGCTTGCTTGTCGTACTAGCTCTTAGTGCCGTCCATAGCGTAAACGGTATGACGACGGGGTGCATAGCGCGGCACTCAAGCTCGTTGATAGTCGCATGTGGTTTCTAGCAATGGGGAAGCGTTAGCAGTCTGCTGATCACAGATGATAGCTAAGCACAGACCCTTTACCAGGAAGTCGCTGCGTTACACTTCGACTTGCACTCTTATCTTTTGATGTGCGATGTCTGACAAACAGTCTTATCCGGATGATTTTGATTGCAGACGGCTCTGACAAGCAAAGATCATGCAGTGACCCTGACTTGCGATAGACGGTGGTGGCGCCTAAAATAGACAGCTTGTTCACTTTGAACTTCTGCAATCCGCTCTAAAAGCTCAAACAGAGGAAACTTTCTATATGTTTCGTCGTCATGCGAGTTCTAATCAGCCAGATAGTGGCAACATTCCTATGAAGTCCCAAGCGCAATGTTGTTTGTCAGTTACTCAAGGCAACTAGTAAGTGATGAATGGCCCAGGTATTCCTAGTAGCCGCCTTATGGTCCACATAGATGATGAGTTCTGTACGTCGCCGCAAGTGAGAGCGATACGGTTGCTAAGTCCACTTCACATACCCAAGAGGCTTGACTTGTACACTTCGGATAATCTGTTATCCTAGGGCACCTACATTATGTTATGGTTATGCATGCTAAAGTGTGGGATCTTTCCAGTTAAGCGGAGGGTATGACAAGCTGCTTCAGTCCTTTGCGAAGCATACGATCTGGAAGATTCTCCCGGATTACCAGTTTTTCTACTTGCCAAGACGTTTGTCTACGAAAGGAATGTTTATTGTCAAGCTGGGAAAATGGATAACAAAAGAGGTCTCATTGTCGCAGTGAGATCCCATCGTCGACTGCGCCAACCGGTCGCATCATCCGATTCTCTCCATGGGCTCCATGATGACGATGGAGTTGCCGCGAACGACCACCATGCCGATGGTGCGCGACTCGCCACTTTTGAGGTGCTCGACGCAGTCCTCGACGACGATGTTCATGAACGGGTCGAAGCCGCGCAAGATGCCCGAGACGTTGCGGTTGCCGTTCAGCTTGAAGGTCATCTGCTTGTCCATGTACTTCTTGAGCTCCGGCGGGTGCGTCTTGCTCATTGCGGCGCGAAGAAAGTCTAAACCGTTAAAGGAGAAGACTGTTGTTAGCTGCGCGTCTCGAATGCACGTAAGAGAGAGAGTTTCGTTTTACGAACTAATGAAATGAAACCACTTTAGGCACTTTGACAATAACGGTATTACGCATAAAAATGCAAACGCGATGGAAGGTCAGCGTTTGTACCCCTTACCTACTAGCTGAAATTGCACTTCTGTGACAACTAAACAGGTAGCAACGGTAACAAGTACAACAAGCGCTTGTTGCTATGTTGAAAGAACGACGCTGGCGGCGAAAATCGTTGGCTTTGTGTCACCAGCAAACCCATAGTCTTAGCACCTTTGAGTTGCAAATGCAGCCAAAGTCAATTGGGACGAAGAAAGCTTTACGCGCACCAATAAAATGTCCGAGAGAAAGCATTGATTGAACAGGAAAAACTGGCAATGCATGAAATAACAACCTATTAGCTGTTTAGCCGGACCCATGTAGCACACTAAGAACGCACAGAATACAAGTTTAGGCTTTCAGTAGGACGCGATCCTATTCGGAATGCGTGTACGGCTGAAGCACTGCAAGGCTAGTACGTAGTCGGTTTAAGAAAGACTCGGGTCTTGGAAAAAACTGCTTCGTAATGATCATAGCAAGAAGGCAGGGTATGATTAACTGTGACTTAACAACTCTCAGCTGATCATCATGACTATTCATGGTACCGTATCATTTGTCTCAGCGTATCGTTTTCCGAAAGTTCCACATCGAGTCCGGAAGCAACGAGGTACTAGTCGCTAATCCTTTCGTCTATGCGCTTGACCTTGTTCGTTTGTTCCGAACGAACTCATCATCCGATCGCGCATCGATCGCATCCGGGCAGAGGGAACTAGGTTAACGCGACCGTGCGTTCTTCATCTTAGTTGCGACCGCGAAGCTTGACATTGACAGTTTAATTTCGGGTAGAATATACTTAATTTAAAATTTCATCGGTGTAGCATGGTAAGAATTCTTTACGTTTAGATGACAAGAATTCTTCCATACTGGGTGAGGGCATGGCTTGGCGCCAGCGCTCTTATTTGCGCCATTGATGTGGCCTTTACCATGTTGCGACCATGGACCACTCATGGCGGCTGCCTGGAGCATTTGTTCTACCTGTGGAACATCTACGCTGATGTTGACGTTCGGTACTCCGACCCCAGCGATATCACCACGATGGCCACAGGCCGGCTAATGATGGCGGAAATTGTGCTAGATGTCATAGCGTTAGTGATGGTAAGTCTGCTTGAAGCGCGCTAATGACTGTCCCACAATGTTGTGCTAGTGCCTAGCACATAGTCGAAAACGGCTAGACGGTAAGCACAAACGAAGACATGACAGTTTGAGCCATCAGCTTTTCTTTCGCTTAGTCCTGCGTATCGTGGGTCACCCAACATAAACCCGGTGGTAATCGGTGGTTGAGACATGCCCGCAGTGCCTAATCACATCCTTTGGCATAGTTATGTTGTAGCCGATTATGTTTTTCAGCCAACCACGTTGTTGGCTAGCCAACGATGTTTTTGGCTGTGTCAGTGGTGTTTGCAGTCGCAGCCGCCGTGAAAGCGAAGCGAAATGCCGTTAGTGCATTAAAATCAAATCAAATAAATTTATTACAAATTAATTAACATTACAAAATTACATTGTATTTTGTAATTTTAAAATTAAGTAAAATAATTTAATAGTTTTAAAGACTTAGACGTACTCGATATGTGTCATAGTGGCCAACGGCGTTTAGCAATTATTTAGCAATTTAGCAAGGCGACTACTCGCTTATTGCTTATTGCTTATGCACTTCCTCACAGAAATAATCGTATGAAGCGATAGCCTGTGCAGTCTTGTATAGTGTACTTTGGGTTTTGAGCATGCATTCGTTTAGCACCGACGACGCTCTCGTCACACGCTACTAACGGTCTTCATGACGTCTGCGTTCGTGTTTTGGAAGACTCTTTTGTACCTCGTTATGTACATCAACGTTCCCGAAGGTCAGTCTTGTTGTTTTGCTTCTTGTGGAACGCGACTTTCCCTGACTAGCTAGCTGAGAGATAACGTTCAGTGCAGGAAACACATTGAGACGTTGGTATACCTGTGCATACGAGCGTCACAGAATCGTGAGCGGTCTAGAAAGCAGCTCGTGANAGCTAGTGCTCGAGAACCGGGAGCCCACTGAGTGCTTGCCACTCTTTCTTCGCTGGTTGCTTTAGCCCAAAGTTGCTGCCGGGCAACAACTCCGTGGCGGCTGGCGAGCACGGATACCTACGCGGGAAGAGTGCACTCAGTGCTCAGCCTGGCGTCGGCCAGGTATCTTTCTGAGCGGCTCTAGGCTAGTGTCGATTTGAAGTCGACGGAAGGCTCGTGACAAGTGTTCACTCATTCCCGAACGGGCTCACCGCGTTGAGGCCCAACGTCAGCGCGACCACGCGGAAAATTCCATAGCGGCGGCCAGTGTGCGTCCGGGTGATGAGTGTGGAATGCTCCCGAAGGTCGCGGAGGGTTTAATCCCTGGCAGCCGACTAATTTTGTCCCATCATGTCGCTTCGAACAAGCACGTTCGCTGGCTGCAGAAAAAAATACGCGCTGTAACGTACCATCAAGATCAAACTTTGGTCTCGCCAACAAGTGCGCAAACCACGTAGACCAAAGCAAGTCGAGAAAAACAGTCAGGAAAGTTTGCTGACTTTTTTCTGCAGTGGAATGGCAGTTTTGGTTATGCGTTACGAAGCATCCTTAAATGGCCTTATCCGAGTCACATGGCACCATTTAAAAGTTACCTGTCTTTTGACATTCGGTCGGCAAGTCAAAGCACTAACGCTGCGAGTACACTCCCTTGGCCAAAAAGCAAGGGTAGCCTCGAATACGACCTCATAATTGCGGCTATTCTTTCAACCGACAATTTCAACTCCTTATCGTGATTGACAGGATCTGTTTGGTTAAGTGGGGGGGAAAAACTTTAGGTGGGGGGGAAAGTTCACCTAAAATTTTAGGTGGGGGGGAAAGTTTACCCCCCACCTACCCCCTGTGCTTTCCCCCCCTCTTAAAGTTGGCGGCCTATTGGACCTGTTTGGTTAAGTGGGGGGGAAAGTTCACCCCCCACCTACGCCCTATACTTTCCCCCCCTCCTAAAGTTGGCGGGTTGTTTTCCCCCCCACCTAAAGTTTTTCCCCCCCACTTAACCAAACAGATCCCGGTCCCTGAACGACCTTGATTTTATTCTGAATTCTGAATGAGCCCTTTCAATCATGAATTCTGAAGTCTAAAGTCGCTCTTTTATGCAGATTTCATAACCTCAGAATTTGCCTGAATTCTAACTACCGTATTTCAGCAAATTGTGCGGCCGGCCGGTCAATTTTCGATACCCCCCGGAGGGGGGCGGGGGTCTATTAGGGGGGCTGTGTCTAATTGAGGCGGCCGCACAAATTGGTGAAATGCGGTATCTGAATCAGAACAACTTTCTAAAGAAGTTTGTGCAATTTATTAGTATGGCTTCTGAATACAGGGACGCCCCTGGACATGGCGTGATGCAAGAAGAATGTCCCTAGGCGAATTATGGTTTTGCGGCAAAACGTTGCCGACCAGTAAGCTGTCCTGCATTTTTTTTGTTGCCACAACCGTCATTTTCAGTATTGCATCGGTGGAATGTGTGTGCCTTTGTCGCCAGTACAAGCGTCGGCGTGAGTCTTTGATGGACGGATCTCTTGCGCTCGTGGCTTCTTTACTACCTTTCTGTCCAATATGAACACGAGAGCATGTATTCAATAACTTTACTTTTCTGTTCGCATAAAATTGTACGTGAAGCACATGAAGATAACATCAACGTTCGAACAAATACGCCCGCAATGCGTCAGATGCTCGGTTACCCGTCGATAACCAACAGTACGGTCAACAGCTAGGGAAAGCTGTTGAGCTCAAGCTTGGAAAAGACAAGGTCTTTTGCTCCGCCGGCGACTAGCTTACTGAAATGTGTGGACACCGATATAACGGGCAGCCAATGACGTTTAGATGATTGGAACCAGCTAGGATTAGGCGTACGAGCCTATGTGAAGAACAATGCCGACCGAATTTTCCCTAACCGGAACTGACAGAACGGAGACTTTAACGTGTTTGGGCGTGGATTGGTAAGCCGCAACGTAGTTTTTCTTTGTTGCGGAAAGTACTGTTTTGAGTACTGCAATTGGTGGGAAATGTGTACCTTGATCGTCGATATCCGCAACGGCTTAAACCTTCGCATAACTGGTCTCTCGTATTCGTGACCTCTTTGTTGCGGTAAACGTGAAAATGCATGGACTCATCAACTTTACTTCTCTGGCCGCATTAAATTGTACATGAAGCACATGAAGATAATATCAACGTTGAAACAAATACGCCGTGATGCGTCAAACGCTAGGCTACCCGTAGATTAACAAGCACAAAAACGTCCAATTTGACGCTTCCATGGTAAGAGTGGATCCTAGACGGGGTTGCTACTCGTCGACGGAATGGTCTCCCACTGTTTCTCCAAGGCTTGAAAGTGAGACTGCTGGTTGGAAGTGGACACCGTTTGTAGGTCGTTCACGGCGTACTGGCGTCGAGGCTGCGTCATGCACAGGCGTTTGATGCATGCCACTTTGTGCAGTCGAAGCGCGGTAAGCGCTCGGCGACGGATTGATCGCTAAAAAAGTGAAAATTAACTGAAAAGTACCTTAAATTAACAAGGAAAACGCAAAGAAATTTTGAAATACATTTATTAACCCAAATTAAATTGGTATCCTGTCTATTTTTTTAGATTACCGGTTTCAAGGTTAGTTATTTAGGCATCCTAACTGATGAACAAATTGCGAACCAAATAAAATAT
>JNEY01000259.1:95206-117970 GCA_020875895.1 Aphelenchus avenae
CCCCCGGGGGGCCGGGCCGGCCCCCAGCCCCCGGCCCCAGGCCCCCGCTCATGGTTGATCACGGTCCGCTTTCTTCTCTTGTCAAAGTGCTGCGTAATAGACAAGTACTCATTCATGCGGCTGTAAGTCCTCTTTCGTCCACCATCATAACGGGCCACCAGAACTTGGAATGCGAAAACGCGCTTTCCCAGCAATACGCTCAGTGACCATACCACGGTATTGGGAGACTCTGACAGTGCCCACAGAGGTACTCTTCTAAAAGTTGTATTTTTCGCACCCTGATGCTACATGAGACGCCAGAACGGATCCTTCCATCCAAGTAGATTTCTACTTGTTAGGTCCAGCAAGTAGTTCTATACTCGAGGTAATTTAGCGGGGACTGTCATGACTGAGTCTCAGTTATACTGATGCGTTGGTGTCGTCACACACCGTGCTTCGCGCTGCATAGTTTACTCTTAAAGCGGTCTCACCGTTCTCGAACGTCCTTTAATGGTCGCTTTATTTGGTTTGCCCAAAAGGACAGCTCATTGAACGACCAATTCCGCCTATCCATTGACAAACATTTTCGCACCCTGATGCTACATGAGACGCACAGAAAGGATCCGTCCATCCCCTTAGGCGCATACGCACTCCGGCCAGACACTCATCTTTCCGCAAGACGTTTTCATTTAGGCAATCGGTCGTACTTCGCGGACGGCACGCCCGCCTGGAAGATTGCCGCAGTCTTCTGGCTGCCGAACGGCGTCTGGGTGGTCCTTCCGCTCGCGGTGATGGCACGACTTTGGAACGATCTCGCCGTTCCAGTGGACGTTTGTGCCGTTCCGAGCACAGCAACGGACGAGGAGAGCGACTCCGCCTCCTCGGCCCTCGTGGACTCCTCCGGCGGCTCCTCAGACAATGAATTGCCCTCGGCGGCCGAGGAAGGAAAGGGGAAACATAATCCTTCAGCAGCGGTTCGCATACCGCTTCCCGGAATGCTCACTAAGACCCCGTTCTCGCAGTGATCGCTTTTTGGGCATGGCGCACTTCATGTTATACCAGTTGTACTTGCCGCGCAAGCGCCAATTAGCGCCGTTAAGTCAATGTCGATGCAACATTTTGTGGGAGCCGATTGGTGCGACCTGTACGCGGGACGCGCCTTTGCTCGTTTTCCTTGTCATAACATCCTAGGTGGCCCAGGGAGGTACACTCTGATCCCTAAAAAAACGAACGTACCCATTAGGGGAAGAACGGAATGACACGTAGGTATGCTTACCAACCACCACTGGTCTGAAGACTTGCGATCTTTTAACGTGTTTCTTTATGATCCCAACATGCGTTTAAACGCGGAAGTATGTCTCTTACAAACACTACCGATTATTCTTCATAAATGTGCCCATTTAGCACTGTCCATGTATCGTTTTCGCGCTCACGTTTCAATTCCACCAGGCCGGAAGCGGCGCCCAGTGAAAGGCCAACGAGCGTAAACGGAGTTAAACTTTGCACCTAAATGTCAGCCAAATTTCTCCGCGACTAGCCGGTTGCGTAAAAGACGCCGCGCTGAGAAAGAAGCGCGCGGAAGCACGGGCATGCGCACCTCTACTTATCCTTTGGCGACAGAACGGCCAACTGATAGCGTGGCCATGCTGATACTTGCGTGCTTCTGACCCAGTAGTTTTTTCGCCTTTAAGTGATCTTGCTACATGCGAACATTATACTTCATCGCAATGCCCTCTAATGTTTTGTGAACGGCACCCATATGACTGGCCCGATACCTCGCAAAATGCAAATGACATCGCTACTCGTTTTTTCACGCCATAGCTGTCGATACACAGAGTCTTTCTCGATCTTGATGTTGCTCAACGGTTTCCCTTTCAAGAACATCTGGAAGAGCAAATCCGACGCAGTGCTAATCGTTTCAGGTGCCCTTTGTGTGCAAAAACGAACGGCTAATTGTCATTGTTGCTACTTCGCCTGGATATTTGCTAGTGGTCAGTGAAGAAACCCTTCCCGGAACTAGGTCTTGTCCTTTCTTCAGCCTCGGTTCGATGAGCAGTGCCGCCGAGCAAAGTCCGATTTGACAAGCGCGCCGCAGCGTTGCGAATTTACGACCGCTTCCGGATGCGTTGCAATTATTCACCGTCGGTCGTCGACTACTGCGACCGCGGCGACAAACATTTTGTTGCTCCTTATTGGCCGTCATCCGCCTGCTATCACCGGACGGCAACGCCGGCCCCGGTGGGGCGTTAATAAGCGGCGACGATGAAACGCTGCTTCTGGCGCTAAGGAACTCCTGTTGCTCTTTTTTGCAATGCAGATCTTGCCCAAGGCCGCCAGGGGATCAGTTTCTCTCGCTCGCGCATATAAGCCTGAACATTGTTTGCCGCCTTGTGGTCTTTGAATATTTGTTCCGCGTGATGAGGGCAAATGCATGTTGCAGGAGCTTGGTATCATTCCGTGTCCAACATTATAATTCCGGAAGCACAACACTTCCATATTAGTACACGGGTCAACTACCATGCAAGGAGATCATTGCAACACGTACTTTCCGTGGTACAGTTCTCAAGAGAGTAGTTCACAGCGATCGAGCGCGTCTTAGACGCGACTCACTTGTGGATGCGTCCACTCTGCCCGGATGCGAACCGCATCTCAGGATATGTCGATGCTAGGTCGTGCTTGTCTTGCGCACAAGCTTTCTCATGTGCACCTTTGGTGCCGCTAAGGATACTCGTTCGAAGCAACTCAGAGCATCCCAGTGAAGCTTCATGCACATCCCTCAGGACGACCTGAAATGTCCGAATACATTTACCTGATCCGTTTCCATGGCGCCTTTGGATCTACAGCACTTCTATTCTCTTTCCTGGATCTTAGCACTTGATCCTTATCGTGCTTGTGGACGTCGACCGCGAAGCATATCATCTTCAGGTAGCTGTGGTCTTCCGTTAACGAGCGAAGTACATACAATTTCGCGTACCTAACCCCACTCAAGTCCACTCAAGGACCCACAGGCTCGAACACGCATTCTTGGTGGGAAACAAGCCAGAACCAACGGATCCACAAGAGTGTTTCGGGTCTAATGACGCCACAGACGCATCCTTCCCGCTTTGTTTGCTCGATGGTCAGGGCTTTAAGTGGCCTCTCAAGCGATGTTGCGCACTGGCGTCGATCACGCTTGCGAGCGCTGCTAGGATCGGCATATTATTCTGTGCATACCTACTTGTTTGTACCGCGAAGCGCTGCCTCTGATCTATGTAGGTGGTCTCGAACAGGAGAACAGAACGTTTCATGGATTCGGCTTGGTCGCGTCAGCCTCTGCATAGTCGCATAAGTGATTCTTTTTATCAAACCCGTGCACCTTCCCAAAGTGGCCCAGCAACGACTACGACTTCTTCGCACTGGCTACCAGCGACGGGAGCTTTGCCATTTTCCGAAGTCCGTTTCCGAACTTACGTAGCCGCCTGAACAATGTCCCTGGACCCACCTGCGTGTGGCACGTGCCAACGTTCACATTACTTTCTCCAGACGAACTCCATTGAGAAAAAGTAATGTAATTGGGGCACGTTGCACAGAATGCAATTTATCCGTTGCGCAATTGGCGTGCTCGCGAGTCAATTCGTGTTAGTCGTCAACGGTCACTACCTGCCAGACGACGTGAAGCTAAGCTGCTCTTTTAGACCCCCATAAAGCCAGTGACGATTGATGCCGGACAAATACTTTCCAGTAGTCACTGCCTAGCGTCGTATGGCATAGGGTAAGTTCACAAGATGGGGCGATCAGTAGCTAATCCCAGCGATCCCTATTAGTCGCCAAATTAGGGTCACTAGTCCGTTGGAACACTTTTGAGGACGATCGTGCTGACGTTTACATGCACACTTTTCTTGTTCCCATTGCTTCTTATGTTCTAATGCACGTGTTCCAACCCTTAAGGTCACCGTTCGCAATACTAGTAGGCACGATTTTGGTTTAGGGTCATAACTTGACAATATCAGAATGGAAGCCCTCATCACTGCGTATGCAGTTGCCGAGCTGACGCTGGCACTGCAGATATTTCTTTCAAACTTCCTTGTTCTATGGGTATTCTTGCGTCATCGCCAGGTCCGGACACCAACCAACACGTACATATTCAGCCTGAGTCTTACTGACTTCCTAGCTGGTGCCTTTGGAATTCCTGCGACGGTCGCTTCCGTGATCACCAGAGCACCGAGATCATACACGGTAACGAGCTAAGAAAGTTTCAAGCCTGCAAGAGCACGACTCATCAAACGTACACTTTCAGGCCTGCCTTACCGTGCATCTCGTTCTCTGCGTGCTCTGCACCGTCTCGACATTCCACTTGCTGGTGATCGCGGTCGACAAGTACATCACCATCTGCTGTAGATCCCAACTGCAGGACCACAAGGCACGGCATAGTCGAGCAAGAATTCTCATCGTCGTCGCCTGGCTTGCAGGCACGTCCATAGCGCTACTGCCGTTGTTCGACGCTTTCGGGTTCGCATCGAGCACTAGGCCGGCGTTCGACGGCGAATGCCATTTCACGTTGGTACGTCAATAGTGCCTTTAGTCGCCCTTTTCTAGCCTTTTCAAGTCAATAGAGCTACGTTTCAGTTGTTTGTTTTCAGGTAGTGGACTACCGCTACTTGGTGTACGTGGTGTTTTTCTCGACAATCATCCTGCCGTCGGTCATTATCATCGCCTGCTACGCTGCAATTTACCGCCGCATCGGACAGGAAGAGGCGCAAGTGAAGTGCCTGCTGCGAGCCTCGGAGCGCCAGCGACGCATGCACAACCGCCGGAAACTGCTGCGCATCCTGCTCCTGCTCGTGACCGTCTACGCAATATGCTGGTTCCCGCTCTACCTCATCAACACCGTCGACTTTTTCTTCCCGCAGTATCACTCCACGCCGACCATAACCCTCATTTCCGTCATCCTCTCCCACGTCAATTGTGCGTTGAACCCGGTAAGCATGTCTCCAGTGCACTGTTGCTTGTTATGTAGGCCCGGCCTTTTTGTTGGCATCTTAAAACATCGGATCAAAGAAAGTGCGCAAACCACTCAACTCTAAATTTAGTCGTTTATTTTTGGTCAACATCGTTAGCGGTAAAAGTTCGGAGTTCGGACGAAAATGCGACTCGCCTTTTAGGCGTAGTTTTTTGAAAGCTAAGACCATCTAGGTATAAAAATCAAGGTTGCGCCTGAACAGATTTTTGAGAAAATGGAAAACTGAGCAGCAGTTTGTTAGGTGAAAATTGAACCCGAATGATGCCTGACAGAAATTCATGGCCCTAATGAAGTAGATGCATGAGCCGGAAACCCAGTCCATTTTCGCTCGCGGGAGGCAGTTGTGCAGGCCTTCGAACCATTGCGTTTGAGTCGCACTCTAAAAGAGCGAGCCGTTTAAGCAGCCTAGAGCGATCAAAGCCGTTATTTTGTTTACTACTCAAAGTACACCAGCCGCGAGCACTTCCACAACGTCACCACCGGTCATTTTAGCTCATTTACGCCTACGGGATGCCGGGCTTCAAGCAGGCACTGCGCCGTTTCTGGACCTGCACGCGTCCCGATCTGCGGAAGTTGACGCCAAACGGTGTCGATTACAACGGAAACACGCATCTCCCACACATGGGCGCGAAGAAATGCGCCAGCTACATGCCGACGCACGCGTTGCCACCGAAGAAGTACAGCACGGCGTCTGCGCGACATGACAGCAGACACCGACCGTACCTGTACCTACCGGAGACATTCATGGGGAAATCCCATCCGCCGCTTATCAACTGCAGACGGCTATACAGGTACTCAACGCAGGAGGAGGACCCGGGGACGGAGAACGACTACCCGCAGAAGCATCATGAACGTGACGAATCCGATTTGCCGTTCTTGACCACCTGGAGACAGGTTATATGATTCTCTCTTCTGCGCTTGGTGCCTTCCTCAACTAGCAGTACGACGCATTTTCGGAAAGCATGCTGACCATTCCATTTGTAACCTAGCGGGATTCCTGGAGCATTCGAGAGATTGGGTAATGCCTGGACCTTACGCCCTGGTACGATGTTTTTATTTTGGCGCGATTCCGTCCCCTTCATTACGTGCCTAATTGCACAATGGCCTAACTTTTTCTGCTCCAAATACTGCAGCCAATTCGGCGGCGCCAAAACACGGGCGGCACGGACGGCTGCATACTCTGATCTCTGAGCACCCTCCGTTCCCTATCCTTCCGAATCCCACGTTTCGCCAGACAGAAAATTGCGTGAGTCACGTTCTGCCGGGCGGAACATTAAGGACCCGATTAACGCCGATGGACTCCGGCGACCTCTATGAGGAAGCGGACGGCAGTGGCCGGACGCCGACGGCATTATCAAATTAGAAACGCTTCTGTTTCTGGGAATTTCCTTGGAGGGCCGACATTGCGTTAAATTGGGAGTCGGCGTGCTTTACCAAAAAGTTGCGTCTGCATACTGCATTTGTCTTAACGACAATCGCAAATGATCTCTCGTCGTCTGCATGGTGTCCTCCTCAATTTCGGGTGTTGTGTTCGTAGACCTTTCGCTCATATCCTACATATCGTTGACTAATTCTTGAGTTCTTCTCTACCTGTGATTGTTTGGTTTGTAAATAAAACTAGTAAAAATAAACTCGAGCTTAGAGGCAATTGTAACCGAACTTCGTACATACAACATTAAAGGTTGAAGTTTCACATCGAACCTCTTGCTGAAGATTCCAGCTAGCCTAAAGTCCTTAGAACAAAGAGAATTTTATTGACTTGTCCGACTAAGTCGAGTATATAGGCGGCTTCCTTTGCTAGTCAAAATCAGTTCATTGAAGGGAACACATTTAGGGATTGATCGGAGAAGGTCATTTGGCCTGCCAACTCAATTCTCGTGCTAGTGCACTCATTTCAAAAGTTGCACGTTCATGCTCTCTGCTATGAGCAGTCAGATCTGGGAAAAGTACGTGCAATCCGATGGAGGAACTAGCGTTAGTGGCCTACCTCGCTAGACGAAGCGGAAAGATTGCGCGACACGTGGACGCTCATCTTTATTCTATTTACATCCTCAGCGGTACAAAAAACCTTAATCTCGTTCTTCGGTGTTTGTGGACGCCCGAATGCCGCGCGAGGTCGACGTGTGAGGTAAGAGGTCAAAGAGCGGCTATACAACCTCCGTCAGCCATTATTCGTGACAAACGCCAAATGCGGAAGGGCAGTATGAGGACTGCGGGCCCAGCGAAGTGTCGTAATTAATTTGCGTTCACGCTGCAAACGTGTTGCCTCCAAAATAGGGTGCCATACAAAATCCAGACGCGAGTAGTCGGCTAACGGCGTAATTAATGGAATAAGTCATGACCGAGTAGAGTTAACTGATGAGCAAAGGTACGACCTTTTATGCATAGCCTTCGGGACGTAGATCTATAGCCACAATGCCGACCAAATCGCAACCTCTTAGAGGATATCAGTTCTACGTACACTCGCATGTTTTGGCATGCGGCTGAAGTAGACAAAGGTTAGAGCTCGTCGTATCATCGTATAAACCGGTCATTCGACCTCGCTTGGTTGCCCTGTAACAATGGAGCAACTTCTCTCGCCTGATCGGGATGGTCAGTACAGAAAACTTTATTCCGTGGGTCGTTGGAAAAGCAAACACGGCGTCTAACTGTGCAAAGGCTTGACCTCCTCGCCATCAGTGGCGCCGACAAGTTCCTTCAATGCTGTCATCATGCAGCCGAAGTTACGGCACGGGTAAGGGTTGCAGTTCGGGTTGCTCTTCGCGAACAGATGGCATCCGAAGCCCCGGCATGGAGGGTCGCATGGCGGCGGAGGCTTGCAGCCGAAACAACCGGCCTTGCCATTGACCACTGCAGCTTCATGAGTCTCAGGTTGTGGTTCCACCGGGAGGGCGATAGTGACTGCAGCGATGAAGCCGACGACAAGAACAACGACGCTAAGGGAAGGCATTTAGGACCAGCTGGAGTATTCCTAAAGTAAAGTATTCCATACGGCAACTATAGTCTTTCGAATAAAACATAGCATAGAGTCGCTGATGAGCAATGCAATTCTTAAAAGCTATATATGCCTCGAGATGGATGGAAGTTATCCTTCGGAGAATGCGGCAAAAATGGGGGCATGCGTGTAGAAACACCCGGTGTCTCAGATATTTATCAGTTTTCTTCCCGTTAGTGATAAGCAATGCAGTTTTCTAGTGTGCTCGCGATACTGTTCCAATAGTGCGCTTATCCTTCACGGCGTATGTAATTCCTTACCATGTCGGTTGGTGGAACCTCAGGTGACATTCCTTGTCAAGGTATCGTGTGCAAAGGGATTAGAAATACACGTGTCTCGTTGAGGTCGTCTTCGCGATAAGGCGGCATAATAGAAACTACAGCAGAGCAAAGGTATTTCCACATGTTAGACCTCTGAACTGTGTTCGAAACTATGCAGTACCGGCAGCACCTTGCCAATAAATTACGATGAAACGCAATCGTTATAACTTTTATGCGATGAAATGGTTCAGTCTACGAACGCGACGGCCAAGCAAGTAAGCGGAAGAAAGGCACGGAGCCTGTCTTCTCTTCGCGAGAGGCCGATGAGGATCGTAGTATAACACAATACCCCTGCTAAGGATTGCAGCTTATTGAGAAGCTGCCTCTTGCACTGTCGTCTTCTATGCGAAAAAGAATGATTTGAATATTCTCCTTGTTGCTCGCTGGACGGTGCCGGTTGTTCTGCTCAGTTCTGAATCCTTGCCAGAGGCAGCAGAGAACGGCTGTGACTCGCAAAAGAACGATATAATATGGTTTCAAACCTTCGAGGTTTTATTCTTTGCAATGTTGGCAAAGTTTAAATTAAATAATCCAGTTTTTTGCAGTGTTTTATACCGAGAGACGGAGAGTAGCCTCCCTTCATCTTTTGCATACCCGTGTTCAAACGGGTAATTGGCTAAAGCAAGTTGCTCGCCAACTCCCTCGCTTGTGCTTGCAAGTGCCCTGAAACTTTTTTCGTCAAGCGTGAAGTACGAACCCGGCAGGATGACTTCCGTAGGCCGGCAAGTCTTCCTCGAATCGCCGCCGACCCGACGATCCGCTTATGTTTGCCGACACTTGAGCACTCTCGGTGGCTTGAGCCTGTAACAAGTCGCTCAACAGCGAGAAGTCTTGCGCAAATTAACGAGTTGGCGTGCGAGAGGCCTTTACGCGCAACGAAAGACCGAAGTTGTGCAGTGCACATTAAGCGGCAGGTAAGCTTATCCCACCCTAGCCGCCAGAATCGCCCAGGATCCCATGCTGTCTGGACAGAGCCCGCCTGGGATCGCAATGATCTCTTCCAGGCGCACTACGCCCACGAAAATCCTGGTGCGCAAGTCAGGGCCACTGCATAGGATCCCTCACGCTTCCCACTTGTTCTTTCGCACCCACGAGAGCGGGGACAAGTTACCTCATTCGCTTTCTTTTCACGCTACGCGTGCTTGAAGTGTACGTTCGTTTAACAGCGGTAGCGTTCAGGTCGTCCGAAAATGTCGTTCAACTGGTGGGAGAAGGATGCGGCATGGCCTTACTTGCGGCTCACGCGCGAGGAGATGATCAAGGTTACCTTTTTTCCTTATGGCAGAAATGGCATTTTGAACGATCAGAGTAAAATTCCATACGGTATGTGCTCGCGAGGAACCAAAAGGGTCAAGCAATCTTGGCAAGGCGATACCTACAGCTAGTGCTTGCTTGGTAGAACGCATTAGTTCGTAATGGAGCAAAAGGCTAAATCAACAGGAGTTCATATCGCTTACAGTGTAGTGGAAGTCGTATGTTTTGATGAAGAGATATGTTATTTTTCCCCTCTTAGATTCAATCGCAGCCGTACGACTCAAAGAAGAATGTCTGGATTCCGGATCCGGAGGAGGGCTATGTTGCCGCCGAGATCACGAAGACCGAAAAGGACAACGTCACCGTGACGGTCAACGGCGCCGAGGTTCGCAGTGTTAGCGTCCGATTCTCCAATTGGAGATGATGGTTTCAGAAGACCCTCAAGAAGGACATGGTGCAAGAGATGAACCCACCAAAGTTCGACAAGACCGAGGATATGTCCAACCTGACCTTCCTCAACGACGCTTCCGTGCTGGCCAACTTGCGGTCTCGCTATGGGTCTATGCTGATCTATGTAAGCGTTCAACACCTCCACTGATTAGATTCCACCGTCTATATTCTTAATGGTTCTCAGACTTGCTTCGCAAAAAAGTAAATGGGAACATTTAGACCTACTCAGGACTCTTCTGCGTCGTCATCAACCCCTACAAGCGTTTGCCCATCTACACTGACACCGCTGCGAAAATGTTCATGGGCAAGCGACGTACCGAAATGCCACCGCACTTGTTCGCCGTGTCCGACGAGGCCTACCGCAACATGTTGCAAAACCGTGAGAACCAATCGATGTTAATCACTGGCGAGTCTGGCGCCGGAAAGACCGAGAACACCAAGAAGGTCATCTCGTACTTTGCCGCCGTGGGTGCCGCGCAGCAAGTGCTCGCTGAGGGCAAGAAGGAAGAGCCTAAGCCCGGAGAGAAGAAAGTAACCCTCGAGGACCAGATCGTGCAGACCAACCCCGTGCTGGAGGCGTTCGGTAACGCGAAGACCGTGCGTAACAACAACTCTTCGCGTTTCGGAAAGTTCATCCGAATCCACTTCAACAAAGTGGGCCGCGTCGCTTCTTGCGACATCGAACATTGTAAGTACACATATAATTCATACTTACATCTAAAATAAGTTAGCATTTCTAAGTGCTTCAGGCTAGCACCAAGTTTCTAACATGGGCACCATTGAAGCAGAACCAGTAGCATGCTGACATAGACTTCCTTTACATTCTGCTCATTCTCATTCTGGTCGTCTTCTTTTAGACCTGCTCGAGAAGTCACGTGTCATCCGCCAGGCTCCTGGCGAGCGATGCTACCACATCTTCTACCAGATCTTCTCCGACCACCTGCCGGAATTGAAGAAGAAGCTGAAGCTGACCAAGAAGCTCGAGGAGTACTGGTTCGTCGCTCAGGCGGAGTTGACCGTGGACGGCATGGACGACAAGGAGGAGTTCAAGCTCACCGACGAGGCATTCGACGTGCTGAACTTCAGCCAGACCGAGAAGGACCAATGCTACCAGCTCATGGCCGGCCTCATGCATATGGGTACGTCGTCAGTTTGAGTCGTTTCGAGGGATCCTAAGCCTAAAGTTCTTCCGAAAACCTCCCTTTGCAGGCAATATGAAGTTCAAGCAACGCCCACGTGAGGAGCAAGCCGAGGTGGACGAGACTACGCAGGACGAAATCGATGCCGCCGCGGCCATGTACGGCATCGGAGCGGATGACTTCGTCAACGCGATGGTCAAGCCGCGCGTGCGCGTGGGCACGGAGTGGGTGTCGAAGGGGCAGAGCGTTGATCAGGTCAACTGGTCCATCGGTGCCATGGCGAAGGGTCTTTACTCTCGCGTGTTCGACTGGCTCGTCAAGAAGTGCAACCTCACTCTTGACCAGAAGGGTCTCAACCGTGACTTCTTCATCGGTGTGCTTGACATCGCCGGCTTCGAGATTTTCGATGTAAGTACCATTGGTTAACTGGTCACCAGCAAAGCTTCACTTGCTACGTACTCAATCTTTAGTTCAACAGCTTTGAGCAGCTGTGGATCAACTTCGTGAACGAGAAGCTGCAGCAGTTCTTCAACCACCACATGTTCGTTCTCGAGCAGGAGGAGTACGCTCGCGAAGGCATCCAATGGGTGTTCATCGACTTCGGTCTCGATCTCCAGGCCTGTATCGAGCTCATTGAGAAGGTAATCTCCATCATGTGCTCATTTCCATCTGATAACGTAATAATAAGCGCAAAAATGTGTTGTATCAAAAGTTCCATACTGACGACTCCTGCTTTAGCCCATGGGCATCATCTCCATGCTGGACGAGGAGTGTATCGTGCCGAAGGCCACCGACCAGACCCTGGCGCAGAAGCTCGTCGAGCAGCACCTCGGCAAGCACCCGAACTTCGAGAAGCCGAAGCCGCCGAAGGGCAAGCAAGCGGAGGCCCACTTCGCTATGCGTCACTACGCCGGCACTGTGCGCTACAACGTCACCAACTGGCTCGAGAAGAACAAAGACCCGCTCAACGACACTGTCGTATCGGTGATGAAGGGAACCAAGGTATGCACATGTGGAACGCGCTTCCCATGGTATGACTCTAGTTCCCGTCGTACTCCATTGTGATACACCCGACTTAATAACACTAGCTATTTTAGACAAATGCCCTTCTCCTGGAGATCTGGTCCAACTACCAGACCCAAGAGGAGGCGGCTGCTGCGTCGAAGTCCGGCGGTGGCGCCAAGGGCAAGAAGGGCAAGTCGGGCGCCTTCATGACGGTCTCTATGCTCTACCGTGAGTCGCTGAACAACCTGATGACCATGCTGCACAAGACGCACCCGCACTTCATCCGCTGCATCATCCCCAACGAGAAGAAGCAGTGCGGAGTGATTGACGCCGCGCTCGTGATGAACCAGCTGACCTGTAACGGTGTGCTCGAAGGCATCCGTATTTGCCGCAAAGGTAACCGAACCAACTCCTTGTGTTCTACACTATGGTCACGTGAACTGTATTCTCAGTGAAAATTTGAAAGGACAAAAATATTAAGTGGAACGAAATGAAACGGACACTTTTTCGTCTGATCAGCCAAAAAATCATTTCATCATAAACAACGTTCTGATACGTAAACGGGTCTTAGGTTTCCCAAATCGCTCGCTCCACACCGACTTCGTGGTCCGCTACAGCATCCTGGCGGCCGACGCGGCTCGCTCCAGCGAGGACCCGAAGACGTGCTCTGCCGCCATTCTCGACGCCATGGTCGCCAAGAAGCAACTCGACTCTGAGCAGTTCCGTGTCGGCCACACCAAGGTGTTCTTCAAGGCCGGCATCGTCGCCCACATTGAGGATCTTCGAGACGCGAGGATGAACGAGCTCATCTCCGGACTCCAGGCGAACGTTCGCTGGTACTGGGCCAAGGTGGAGGGCCGCAAGCGCAAGGAGCAGATGGACGCTTACTCCATCGTACAGCGCAACATCCGAGCGTGGTGCGTGCTGCGCACCTGGGAGTGGTACCTGCTCTACGGCAAGATCAAGCCTATGTTCAAGGTACATAGGGTCACACATCCGTTGGCTCATACGCCTTTTACAGCTCAACAAGCACGCCGAGGACATGGAGCGCCTGGAGGTCGAGCTTAAAACGATCGAAGAGACGCTCGCGAAGGAGGCTGAAGCTCGCAAGAAGGTTGAAGCTGAACACGCTAAGCTGGCGCAGGAGCGTGCCAAGCTCCTCGAAGAGCTCGAGATGAACAAGTCCGGAGGAGCGGCGGTGGAGGAGAAGGTCAGCGCGCTCAACCAGCAGAAGGCCGAGCTTGAGCGCCAGCACAACGACCTCAAGGACCGCCTTGCGGACCTCGAGCAGCGAGGCGACGAAACCCAGCGCCAGCTGCGTCGCGTCCAGAAGGAGCGCGAAACGCTCGGTGAGCAAATCGGCAGCCTAGATGAGGGCCTCGCGAAAGCAGAAGAGGAGAAGCAGGAACGCGAGCAACGCATCCGCACACTCCACGAGGAAATGGCGAAGCAGGTCAGTCGCTTGAACGATAATGCTAGGGTAACCCTGAATTTATAGGACGAAGCCATCGCCAACCTCAACCGCGAGAAGAAGCGCCACGAGGAAGAGAACCGAAAACTAGCGGAGAACCTTCAGGCCGAAGAGGAGAAGAACGGCCAAACCAGCCGCATCAAGCTGAAGATGGAGCGTGCCATTGAGGACATCGAAGACACGCTGGACCGCGAACGCCGCCACCGCCTCGACATCGACAAGGCGCGCAAGAAACTTGAAGGAGAGCTTAACGCTACCAACGAGAGCATCGAGAACATCACGAAGCAGAAGGACGAGATCCAGAATAAGCTGGGAAAGGTCGACGAGGATCTTCGCGAAATTCAGGGACGCCTCGACGACGAACAGTCGTTGGCAGCGAAGATTCAGCGCCAGTTGAAGGACCAGGCATCGCGCATTGTGGAGTTGGAGGAAGAGCTTGACCATGAGCGTCATGCTCGTGCCAAGATCGACAAGACGAAGGGCGGCATTCAGATGGTGCTCGACGACCTGAACGACTCACTGGACGACGAGAATGGCAAGACGACAGCGCAGCTTGAGCTTAGGTACGTTGTGCGAGTTATGAAACTTTTTGACAGACTCTTAAAAGCGAAGCGTATCCTAATGTTTAGCAAGAAGAAGGACCTCGACATCATGCGCCTGCGTCAGGAGCTCGAGGAGGCGAACCAGTCGCACGAGACGCAGCTTGCTGCGCTGCGCAAGAAGAATGCTGATGAGCTAGCGGACCTCAGCGAGCGCCTCGAGATCCTCCAGAAGACGAAGGCGAAGATCGACAAGGAGAAGGATAACGTGCGTCGTCAGCTGGATGATGTGACCTCTCAAGTCAACGACGAGTCCCGCGGCAAGTCGGAGCAGCAGCGCCTGATGACCACCTACGAGTCCCAGTTGGCGGAGATGCAGTCGAAATGCGACGAGCAGCACCGTCTGATTCAGGTAAAGTCGTTGTTTTTGGATTCGGATTCCACCGCATTTCCCCATTTAACGCGTTGTGTTCAGGACCTGACCGCCACGAAGGCCCGCCTCCAGTCGGAGAACACCGACATGGAGCAGCAGGTAGAGGACTTCGAGTCGCAGCTCACTTCGCTCAGCAAGCGCAAGGCTCAGTGCCTCGCTCAGCTCGAGGACGCTAAGCGTACCGTCGAGGAGGAGCACCAAGAAAGACAGGCCCTTACCGCCACCACGAAGAACCTCGAGCACGAGATCGACCAGGTGCACGAGCAAATCGACGATGAGGTCCAGCAGAAGGAGGACATTCTCCGCCAGATCAGCAAGGCTAAGGCGGAGGTCCAGCAATGGAAGTCGAAGTTCGACGGGCAGGGACTGGTCGCGGTTGATGAGGCGGAGGAGGAGCGTCGCAGACTCCTCAACAAGAAGCTGGAGATCCAGGATCAGCTCAGTGACGCAAACACACGCGTCCAGAACCTGGAGAAGATCAACACGCGCCTGGTACGTGCGGTGCTTTTCGCATCCGTAGGAAATGCGTCGCATACAACTAAGTTCCTAACACTTACTGACGGTCTCCTTTAGATTGCTGACGCCGAAGACGCAAGATCTGACGTTGAACGCAACCGTACGCTCATCAACCAACTGGAGAAGAAGCAGATGACCTTCGACAAGGTAGGCCGATATATTTGGAAGAGTAATACTAGCGCTAGCACTAGTACATAGCCAAGGTTGGAATTTACAGTCGCTTCGTCTTGCGGAGATTTGAAGAGTTAAACGTTGTTATTTACAAGTTGTAATTCATATCTTGCAGATCATCGACGATTGGCGTCGCCAGTGCGACGATCTCGCCCACGAGGCCGAGAAGGCCCAGATGGACGCTCGCCGCAACGCCGCCGACGTATACTCCCTCCAGACCGCTTCTACCTCCCTTCAAGAGCAGTCGGATGAGCTGCGCCGAGAGAACAAGAACTTGAGCAACGAAGTCAAGGATCTCAACGAGCAGCTGAGTACCGGCGGCAGGACTGCCCATGACGTTGCGAAGAAGGTTCGCATGCTCGAGTTGGAGAAGGAAGAGCTGCAGCACGCCTTGGATGAAGCGGAGTCGGCGTTAGAGGTGGAGGAGAGCAAGGTGCTCAGGGTGCAGACTGAGGTCTCGCAGATTCGTGCAGAGATCGACCGACGCATCCAGGAAAAAGGTGGGTGACTGGCTCTTGTCTTTCCATAAATAAAAGTGAAGTGTTCTTCTTCGGCAACCGCCTGCTTTTCAGAGGAGGACTTCGACAACACACTCAGGAATCATCAGCGAGCCATCGAGAGCATTCAGACTTCGCTCGAAAACGAATCGAAGGGCAAAAACGGTCTGCTGGGCGCGAAGAAGCAACTGGAAGGCAACATCAACGAACTCGAGCTGGCCCTCGACATGGCCAACAAGAGCAACGTCGACGCGCAGAAGAACATCAAGAAGCTCATGTCGCAGATACAGGAGCTCCAGCTGCAGACGGAGGAAGAGCAGCGCAAGCGTGAGGAATTCCGCGAGAACTTCCTTATGGCGGAGAAGAAGCTGAACGTCGTTCTCAGCGAGAAGGACGAACTGCTCATGCAGCGCGAGCGCCTCGATCAGGAGAAGCAGCGTCTCGACATGGACGTACACGACCAGCGGTCGCAGAAGCAGGAGCTGCAAGGCGAGAACCTTCAGCTCTCGGCAGCCCGACGCGCAGTGGAGAACGATCTGCAAATCACCAAGGTCGGTATTTAGTGGGCTAGTTCCAACACAGCCTACGACGCATGTCAGAAAACGTTTTTCATGCTGTTCGAGCATTGCTCTTTCAGAGCGAGCTCGACAAGGCTCTTAACGACCTGAAGCAGACTGAGGAGACCTTCAAGAAGGTCACCAGCGACGTGACCCGCCTCAGCGAGGAGCTTCGTCAGGAGCAGCAACACTTCGAGCACGTGGACCGCATTCGCAAGGGACTTGAGCTGCAGATCAAGGTACGGTGCCGCTTTAGCACTACTGCCGAAAACTGTTGTGCCAGGTCCCACTTTTGAGTTGGGTGTCCCGATGCTACGGCCAATCTCAGAGGGTGCAGTGCAGCATAACATGATGCACATAATGCCGAGACACGTTTGTGACACTCAAGGTCTGTATGATTTAACAAGCAGATTAAGTTGATTCGTAGACACGAAAAACGTCTATGAGCAGAAAAAGTTAAATTCAGCTTTCGGCAAGATTGAAGCAGCGTAGTAAGAGGAATACTCGAAACACTAAGGAAACAATTTTTCAGCTCGTTACCATGGTGCTTTGGGTAGTCTCGTTGCGGACATTACCAGCTTTCGGGTTCGAAAGCCCTAGGCGGACGAAGAGCATGAATACCATTTTCTAAGCTCCAAGGAGGTAATGTTTGTTTGTTTTTTTAGGAATTGCAAGCAAAGCTGGAAGACGCCGAGATGAACGCCCACCGCATCGGCCAACGAGCGGTGGATAAGCTCCAGCAGAGCATCCGCAGCCGTGAGCGAGAGTTGGAACTCGAGCGCAAGAACCACAAGGAGACCGCTAAGCAGCTGGGCAAGTGTGACCGTGAGGTGCGCGAGCGCAAGTTCGAGCTCGAGGAGCAGAAGAAGGGCGCCTCCAAGATCCAGGAGCTCATCGAGAAGCTGCAGCAGAAGATCCGAGTGCACAAGAAACAGCTCGAGGAGGCCGTAAGTGTTCAGACCTAATGCAGTTAGGTCATATGATTTGAGCTGTGATTGTGACAGCATTTCTCGCCTTTTTGCAGGAAGAGGTCGCTGCGATGAACCTGCAGAAGTACCGCCAGATCCAGATCGCGCTCGAGCACGCTGAAGAACGCGCTGACGAGGCCGAGAACAGCCTTGTGCGAGTGAAGTCCAAGATCCGTATCAACGGCCCCGGTCAACAGGAGCCGTACGCGATCAAGAAGTCGCGGACGACCAGTCAACTCTGAGTGAAATTAATAGCCGATAGTTGTCATTTATCCTAATAAACTCCCACCAAAAGTGTGACTACCAGAAGCGTGACCTGTGAACCTTCCACACCTCTTTATTAAACAGAATACACTTGTTAAACCATATCAGCGCACTGTGAGCAGAGCGTAGCAAACGTGAAAGATAACATAATCCAAGGTATAAATCCTGCGGTATGCGCAGCGTGGTTGCAATCGTCCTTGTCACAGCAGTAAAGCATTAGATCGCTCCCGATGGTGAACGTTCCGGTATCGGTGCACTGGTTCCTAGTGCCGTTTGAGCAACCCCTATGCAGCTCCGATGAAAGTCAATCCATACAGTCTTTCTTAACAGTTGTCAAGAGTATGTCAATCGTTCACTTACTTTAATATTTTCGCACCACTAAGGGTTTCGATCATTTTATCCGATGTCGCGACGTACTTTTCGCAGAGCTTCTGGCCCTCGTCGCAGGTCTTTTTGTGGAAATGCGAAGAACCGTTATTCCAGAGTTCTCCTCAAAGGACAGATCGTTAGCCGATGTTTTAAAGATATTCGAGCATAGCGGTACCCTTCACCCTTGACACTTACCCTTCCAGCATTCGAGGCCGATACAGGAGGAGAAAGCTAAGCAAGAAAGGACAAAACCAGTATTCCAATAGTTCATCTTGTCAAGGGGATACACGGTTCTTTGGCAAGTACTCAAACTCGACGGTAGTCGCCATTTATAACCCGATAGACAGCGTCTTCAATTAGCGCGAGGAGCATGTGTACGCTAATCTATTGATACTTCGGTCCTTCTGCAGAAAACGAGTCGATTCCGCCGCCACACATCACTGAACAAGGTGGACCTTGACTTTTTATGCGCCCACCCTGAATCGTTATCGTCATGACAGTCGATAGTTACCAATTATCTCAATACACACTAACCAAAACTGTAAGTGATGAACCTTCTACAGCTTTTTATAAGCATCATGCACTTATTAGGAATCTCTAACGCATCACAAATTGACCACGTAATGTGAAACATAACATGGTAAATGAGATCCATGCGGCGGTGTGCGCAGAGTGGTTGCACAAGTCCGAGTCACAGCAGTAAAGCATCAGGTCGTTTCCAATGCTGAAGTTCCGACTTTCTTGCATTCATTCGTAGTTCCATTTGAGCACGACCTGTATAGTACCGGTGAACGTCAACCAACAGTCATAAGCGCCGTAAAACACCTATTAGTGAGACCCCATATTTAGCAAGACTCTTACTTGACAAAAAAGTATGAATTTGCGCTCTCAATGCTTTACTCCGATCGTACCGCAAACCCCGTGGTTCATTATTGGCCAACAACCTTAGACCTCTAAAAATATCGAGGATGACTCTAATAAGTGTTTTACTGCAACCCAAAGTGTCTTTGTCGTTCGCTTACTTCAGTACTTTTGCACCGTCCAAATACAGGATCATTCCATCAGAGGTCGCGACGTACTTCTCGCAGAAATTAGTGCCCGTATCACACTTCTTTTTGTACTGCGACCCCTCCGCCCACTGCTCACAGGCTCATCCGACACGCAATACCTGTACCAATATTTGGCGGAAGCAATTTACTAAGCATCTTGCATACATTCTATGATGGTAGGCATACATTAATACGCCGAGAGTGTAGCATTCGCTTCGAAGTATAGGCACGCACAGGGTTGGCAAGCCTTGCTCGACCGCTTCGCGGGTTCGCTTTTGCAATTGTAGCAAAGAAGGCCATGCCTAGCGTATGAAAAGTACGCTCTGGCGAGGCCTATAGAGAAAAGGGGAACCCTTTAGTATGGAAAACTGTTACCATACAATGTATCAATGTCACAAGACGCACTGTCGAAAGCCGCTCTGTCGAAAACGCACTGTCAACTGCCCTAATGTCGACATGCGCAATGTTGAAAGCCGCACCCTCAAAAGCCGCACAGCCGAGAGACGCACTGGCGAAAGTCCAGGAGCGATGATTAAGTGAACTCAGAACTGAGGTCTTCTGCGAACAATAACGTGATTTTGCCGGCACATACCTTGATCACGTTGAACTTCTGCCTCACCTCCAGCGTTTTTATAGCGCTTATCGTTAGCGTAGACTAGCCAAGAATGCAGACTGTGATTGAGGAGAGGGCACCGTGAAGTTACTCAGTGTTCTTTCAATGCGTAAAGGGGAGCTATTAAGGCCGGCTCCCGCCTGGATAAAGGCATAGTTAATTTTCTAGGCATTGCTTTATGAAGTGGTTGAATACAGGCGAGACGAAATGTATGCTTACGAAATGCTCGATGACTCAGTGACTCGATGCTGATACGACATGGTGGCAAGACGACGCTGGCTGCATGCTCAGTGCAACAGTGTGAGCAGAACCAGCGAGTACCTAGGCGCGAAAACTCACTCGGGCCTTCACAAATGAGGCTAAGACTGAACATATTTCGTATGATTTAGCCCCTCTTCGAACTGAAGCAACCCCTCGAATAAAATCGTCCCCTCTGAGTGTATGGGAAACTTAAGACATGGGGTTAAATGATCTCAAGGGAATACGCTAACCGAGCCCAACCCTAGGACTATCCCAACGGGATCACGAGAGCTGTGAACTCACAGCTCTAAATTTGCTTCCTTCGGTGACCTCGTGGAATCTCGATGAAGGGCTAGCTTTCTTCACAGCTAGTAGCTTAAACCTACCGTCCCAACAGCAAAATCCAATTCAAGCAGAAACTGAGTAATGCTCTTTAATCCGTGAGTGAGTATATGAATGTGTTGGGTCGCTTCCGAGGATAACAAATGTGATCTGAACTACACAAACCTATTACATCTACATTGCAACGAGAGGGCCAAACTGTGGGAATATCGATGAGTGCGCGCTGTCCGGCTTAATAGTCGGCCAGGTTGCTGGAGCTCATACGGGCTCGCGATGGCGAGCGCAAAACGGCCGCTGAGGCGGAAGTCTGGAGGCCGGGTCCGACAGATGCCGCTGAGCGGCTCTTGGCGCGCATCTTCGAGAGTGAGTTCTCGGCGAGGTCGGCGCGCTCCTCAGCGTCGTCGACCTGGTGCTGCAGCTGTCGGTACTTCTGGAGGTTCGTGTTCGCGATCTCCTCCTGAAATGTGGCAATGAACAGTAGGAAACAGTCAGGAGGAAGTTATCAATTAAAACAAGCAGGACAACATCAAAAAAGCATGCACATTTCTCAAAGAAAATACTTACAGCCTCCTCGAGCTGCTTCTTCTGAGCCTTGAGCTTGCCCTGGAGCTTGTCCACCAGGTCTTGGAGACGCTCGAAGTTCTTCTTGTCCTCGTCGACCTGGAACTGGAGCTCGCGCACGCGTCGTTCGGCCTTCGAGTAGTTCTTGTTCGCATCCTGGAAGCGGCGCTGCTCGGCATCGAGCTCCGACTCGAGCGCGCGGATGCGCTCCTCCAGCTTGGCGATGATCTTCTTGCCGCCCTTGAGGGCCGCAGCTTCGGCCTCGTCGAGTCGCACCTGCATCTCCTTGATCTGTTGCTCGAGACCCTTGCGCAGGCGCTCGACGTGCTGCGAGTGCTCCTGTTCCTGTCGGAGCTCCTCAGCAAGGCGGGCAGCGTCGGCCATCGCCTTCTTGCTGTTCTCGTCGGCCGCCTTGAACTCGGACAGCGTCTCATCGAGGTCGGCCTAAAAATCACAATTTTAAGAATGCCAAACTGCAGTTAGTACCTAGCAGCATATACGTCTAAGTACTCGATGGAAACAACTTACATGGAGCGCCTGAAGTTCGCCCTCAAGCTTGCGCTTGATGCCGTTGAGCGTGTTCGCCTGCACGGAGAACTCGTTGGCCTGCTCGCGAGCGTCATGGGCCTCGTACTCGGCCTGCTTGCGCGCACGCTCCGCCTGTTCCAACGCGACGGCCATCTCCTCACGCTCCGACTGGAGCAGCGTGCAGCGCTTCTCCGCGTTGAGGTACTGCTCGCGGAGGTCGTCGCGGTTGCGCTGCTCCTCCTCCACCTGCATTTGGAGCTCGCGGATCTGGTCCTGGTGGCGCTTGAGGTTCTTCTGCGCATCGGCGTTCGCCTTGTTCGCATGATCCAGGGCGATCTCGAGCTCGTTGATGTCCGCCTCAAGCTTCTTCTTCACGCGCAGGAGCTCAGCCTTGCCGCGAGACTCGGATTCCAGGGACGCTTGCATGGAGTCCATCGCACGCTGGTGGTTCTTGCGCGTGTTCTCGAACTCCTCTTCTGTAAAATGGATGATTAGCGCTGCTCCTATTCATCCTCTTTTTCAATTCTAGCGGTTGATATGCCCTTCCCTTCTATGCTCATCCATTAGTTACTCCGCTTAGTCCTCTGGACAACTTCTTCTGTTTTAGGTCCTTAACAATTCGTCCTGGGCTCCTCATAATTGTACCTGCATCCTTATCACTCCTCGCTGGGATCTCGTAACGCCAATTATAGCTTACCCTTCTCCTGGATGCGCTTCTCGATCTCGGATCGGATTTGCGAGACCTCGACCTGAGCGCGAAGCACCTTGCTCTCCTCGGCCTCGAGGGCTGCTTCCGCCTCATCGAGAGCGTGCTGGAGCTCCTCCTTCTCGACCTCGAGACGGCGGATGATCTTCTGCATCTCGTGCACCGAGCGGCCGCCTTCGCCAAGCTGGTCCATGAGGTCCTTGATCTCCTGCGCGAGGGACTTGTTCTCGCGTCGCAGACCTTCAACCTGCTCGTAGACCTCCTCATGGCCGGCCTTGAGCTTGAAGACCTCCGTGGAGAGGTTGCGGTTGTCGCGCTGTGCGCCGTCAAGTTCGTTGGCGATATCGTCGCACTTCTTTCTCCACTCGTCGATGATCTTGTCGAAGCCCTTCTGCTTCTTCTCCAGCTGGCTGGCGTAGGAGTTCGCACGCTCCACGTCCACCTGAGCATCATCGAGGTCTCCCATCAGGCGAGAGCGGGTCTTCTCGAGTGACTGGATCTTCGAGTTCGCAGCGTCAAGCGCCTCCTGGAGCTCGTTGTTCTTCTGGATCTGACGGCGGCGAGCCTCCTCGAGCTCGTCGGCCTTGAGCAGGCCTTCGCCCTCGAAGCGCGTCTTCCACTGCTGGATCTCCGCATTGGCCTTGCTGAGCTGGCGGAGAAGGTCGTTCTTTCCTTCGATCTCGTCCTCCAGTTGCTCATGGAGCTGTTCCGCCTCGTGTTGGTAGTTCTTGGCCTGAGCCTGGGCGGCTTGGCGTTCGCGAGCTTCCTCGTCGGCGGTGCGTCGGGCTTCCTCGAGCTG
>JNEY01000259.1:124144-141246 GCA_020875895.1 Aphelenchus avenae
TCAGCAGCGACGTAGCCCTCCTCCGGGTCCGGGACCCAGCAGTTCTTCTTCGAGTCATAGGGCTTCGATTGCTCCTTAAGAGAGTAAGATAATGACGTCACAGTCTAACTATAGCCAAGGACATCGAAAGTTCCCTTACCGCGAGCATCTGCTCACGACTCATACGCAGGTACTGCCATCCGGGATCGTTTTCGTAGTCCATTTTCGCTCACTCAGATAGTACTGTAGAGAACTAACTGTACGGATAACAGAATTCTAGCCTGAAGGGTAAAGAGCCGACCTCGGAAGCGACTTGCGGACGGATACCCGACTCGTCAGGAATGGCTTCACAGGGCGACGTCGGCCCTGCGGCGCCGTCGACGATCACGCCCACACGGTTACGCCCCATTCCGAAATATGTCACCATGGGCGCTAGCAGGACGCCGCGCTGAACTGCTTGCCCGAGCGGAGACGCCCGGGTGGCCGGAGGGCACGAAGAACGGGCGATGGGAGAACGGCTTGAGAGCAGTTCCGCCGCTTGGAGACAGTCCGAAGAGCAGAGAACTCCGGGCTGTCACAGCGGCCGGCATACGTCTACGGCGCGGCTCGACGACAGCTGGTTCATGGACTTCGCCCCTGGCCTAGCTCGCTGTCCCCTCTTATGCTGTCTGTGGTTATGCTATGCACATTCGTGCCGCTTGATCCCGTCGTTCGTTCCCTGCAAACAGGAGACAGGCTCAGGAATGATCCATCCCGGGAATGAGTTACTGCCTTCGGGGACACCGTCTGCCGCCCGTCATGACCGTCAATCCGTGGGAAGCGGAACGCCGTCGCGTCGTCGCTCGGATGCCGCCGACGGACCTCCGAGCGCCCCAGACAGCTGGGCAGCTCGGCGGAGGTCTTCCGCAGCTGTCTTTTTCTGTCAAAATTGGACCATTTTACATCATTACTGCCGTCATCGGTGGACATGACGAAAATGCACATTAGTGGAAACGACAAAAGACCAAACGGCAGCTGCCTCAAAGGTGGTAGAAGTGCATTCGGAAGGTATGAACGAACTACAGTTTGCATATGCAAATGCTTCTAGTGGAACGCAGCGGACCTTAAGCGACAGCATCATCGCCCATTTCTCTGTAGCAAGGTCCGTTCCGATACGGTCGTGAACTGACTGGGTCCGACTAACGGTGTTTGCGAATAAATTGCACCTTGTCCATAAAGGATCTTGTTTTAGTTTTCGCAACCTTCGAATAGCACATACATCTTTCTTGTTCGGTTGCGAACAATTTTTCTTCCCAACAAAATTCCTGCTATGTAATGTGAAAGTTTTCGCGGATTTTCGCATGTAAATGCAGTTAACGAATAGAGTTGCAATGCAGCAATGCATAACGTTCAAAATGGAAGTCTTCAGCGATTGTGGTTCGTGGTCCTCTGCCCAGTTCTTGGAACCATTGTGTGTTAACGACTTTAATGCTCGACTCCGTGCCCATTTAGTATTGACAAATCTAATCACAATTTGAAAGGAACGATTGTCTGACGATGAAGTTTTAGCTTATGTTTACAGTTTGGCCTTCTTCGCGTGGATTCCAGGTATCAACAGCAGAAGTTTTGCTATTCATACACAACACTTGCTTCTCTGCGCCCACACCCACTCGTTCATAACAAGCATGGTAAGCTCCACCGGATCGGGTTTCCGTCCAAGTGATCTGCTAAAGAGACGTGAACGACTTTCTGCTCAATGGGATCAAGTTACGCCGCCATTGCCAACGGTAATGTGCCGCTGCTCGGCGAGAGCAGGAAGCGGTTTTAACATCTGTTGCTCGGGAACTGTTACCCGACATCTGGTGCTGCGAGTGTCCCCGAGCTAGTGAACCTCGAAGCTTATGCATGGAGCATGGGACCAGTGTACGAATGAACCGGATTCTATTAGGGCCATATGGGCGACTGCAAAAAAAGTGGCCGCAACGACACGTGTCGGACATAAATATCAGTCGTTAAGAATTTGCTCGGCGCTTCCGCAAGCACGAAGCTGGCTGGAGTTCATGCCAGCAAAACTAACGCAAAGTTTAAGCATAGCGAGCATACTGACGGCTACAATTATGCATTCGATAATCTTTGCGTTGGTGTCGTGGCACTAACGAGCTTGGCACAAAATGGAGGCAGTTTTTGCGAAGCGGCATAGGCCAGTAGTATAATGGACGATTCTGCAGCCTTTTCTCACTCTACGCAATTGACAGGTTCTTGAGCTCCATTGAGCTAACGTGGATCGGTCGAACTATGATCTTGCAACGATAGGGTTAACCCGGACAGATTGTTCCAAGGAAGGTAGTATGGCGTAAATGTGTAGATCCGAGTCACCATGCGTCAGCCCCTCCTCACTCTGTGAGCTGAGCACGCCATTTTGCGACCATCGGTGCGATGCTTTGCGTCACACGGTCCAATCTCCGTAATTTGCCCCTGCGACTAGAAATACTAGCCCTTGTCAAACTTCGTGAGTTTTGTGCAGGCATTCCGACCAACCTCTCATGATCGCTTAGTATATTCCTGCCATACACAGAGGAACGCAAACTTTTTCCATGAAACGTCTCCAGCGATTTAGCTAATAAGTAACGATCATGAATCGTGAGCATTGCAAAGCATAATTTGGTCTCCCTTGGCTAAAAGAATTCCAGCTTCCTCACTTCACAAAATGACAATTCTTGTGTAACCTGAGGTTTCTGCGTCAACGCATGCCGAACTTGCAGCCGACCGACGACGCTTCACATGCATCGTGTCATTCGAAACCGCTAAGTGACAGCCGTGTTCCGCCGTCAAACCTCCGAGTGTGTAATGTCGCCGCGGTGGCGAAAGAACAGTTGGTTTACGTGGTCACCGCCATCGGCTATGCGTCCTTGGCTCAAACTTGATCCTTGCTCCGACGGGCGACAGCCGACGTGAACGGATTGTTCCTTTTTCTGCACGCTTGACTACGGTAGCACTTGAGAAAGAGGAATGCACTTAGCAGTCTCGACGAACGACAAAGAAATGGACCTTTTTTGGCGATGCCTGCGTGCACTCTTATAGGTATCTCCCGTGTACTGTGCGCACTATAAAACAGGACGCAATCCTTCTCCTAAGTGCTCATTTTCGCGAACTAGGCTGAACTGAACCCTCCCTTTTGAAGTGATGGTCCTGTTCGCTAAGTGTTCGGTAGAAGCTTCTCTGAATTCATTGACTATGCTAACGAGTTATTTGAAAGCCTTGTGCGCAGTTGGATGTTGTTCAGCTAGCGTAGGTAGGACATGCTGTAGCGCTAGGAAAAAGTGAAATGTTTTGCGCAATTCGTATTTTTGCCAGACGGATTTTTTATTCAACATGCGTGTTAACGAGTTACTTTCAAAAGCACGTGAAGATGCACGCACGCCACATGCTAGAAGCAGGGCATGCGGTAGCTAAATACAGGACATTGAATATCGTAAAAAGGCCGCATATCATTTTATGTTGGTTTTCGCAGTATGGACTCAAGAACAGATGTGTTACTCTAGGAGAATGTGTTTGCCGTACAAGGAGGAGGCGCTATAAAGGTATATTGTGCATTGAATTATGGCTGGCAGCAGTGACAGTAGTAAATAAAGAAGCATCGCCGAAGAGACTCGCTCATCAACCGGCCGGTTGAACCGAACGGACATCAAGTCAGAATCCAGAAGGGACCACCGAAGAGATCACCAGTCCGATTCAGAACCACCGGCTGACGCCCCGCCGTTGTTGTTGTTTTCCTCGTCGGAGTAGCTAGAGCGCGACCAGGCAATAGTAGACGCAGACGATGTCGAGTCGTAGTCGTAGTCGGGGCGCTTTTGGCTTGCACCGATCGGAACGCATCGGAATTGCAGCGCTCCGCCGTTCAAAGTGCGCATGAATCGCAGCCGTATCTGCATACCCGCCGTAATCGGCAGATTGTACGTGCTTCGCGGACGATGCTCCCTGCGGTACTCTCCAAAGGCTTCAGCGAGTTCACTTTCTTGCGAAGATACGTCCACGCGGCGTCCGATCTTCAGGCGGACACGTGCGTTGCTAGTAGACTGGAGAGCGCTCTAAACGCTTGACTTTGGCGTTACTCATTTCTGTGTAATTGTCCCCACTATACACATTCAAACAAACCTGCAAGAGGAGCTTCGAGAAGTTCTTGCTGATCGGTAACGTGTCCACGTACAACGTAGCATTCTCGTGACGTTCGCGGAACAGGAACGCAAGGATGCCGTCATCGGTGACGTTGAAATGTGCGTTCAGTGCGCCTCCGTCAGGTCCAAGAACCATGTGTAGCTTGACGAGACTCTTTGCAGCCATCCCTGTTAGAACGTCATCCCCTAGATGGTCCGCGTGGGCATTCTCGTCCTGCACGCGGATGTGTTGGACTGCGATCAGCTTTAGCAAGGTGCGGAAGTACGCCTCGGGTAGGTTGGAGTTGCGTTGCGGCGTGAGAGACAGCCGACGAACGCTCAGCGTCGGAGCGACCTTGTCGAAACCCTAAGTTTTCTAAGTGTATTTCAGCCAACAACGACAAGCTTTCTTCTTGTCTTCTTGTTATCTTGCATGTTATCTGACACATAACTAGTTTCATGCGGGTTCGAACAAGCGGAAACTTCTAGGAAAAACTCAAGCTAACCCACCGTGAAGAATTCCTGAGTGAGCGGCACGTCGTACACGGACAATGATTCGACAGTAGCGCATCTCAGCAAGCC
Organism: Aphelenchus avenae; assembly: GCA_020875895.1. Lineage (NCBI taxonomy): Eukaryota > Metazoa > Nematoda > Chromadorea > Rhabditida > Aphelenchidae > Aphelenchus > Aphelenchus avenae. The sequence continues at coordinate 128,839 of JNEY01000259.1, forward strand.
GCATGCGTATTCGACCGCTGCCAGCATCGAATAGAACACTTCCTCCTGCTTGAACGGAATCTTTCCAGTAGCTCTGTCTCCGGTCGGCTCGGCGGAACCGCTCGGACGGGCGGCCATAGGGAGCAGCTTCGTGTAGGTGAAGCGGACGCCGCAGACTAAGCGCTGTGGATGGACGCCACCGGCGGAGCTGCAGAGTGGCGCGGGAGCATCGGGCACTCTCCAAGGATTCGGGTGCTTCAAGGCCACTGAGTCGATGGGTCGTAGGCAGACGCTCGACATGGAGTCATCGACGATACGACGGAAGCGACGGGAGGTGAAGTGAATTGCGTCGAGCTGGTAACGGCTGAGCGGAGAGAACACGTCGATCCAGACCTCGCCGGGGATGAAAGGGTGACGCCTAAATGTTTGTCGAATGCATTTTTATGCTTGATGAATAACCGCTAGTGCTTACTGCCCATTAGACACATTGACCACTTACTTTGAGATTTCCGTAACTTTCTGCTTCTTGCTGGCGGTGACCGGCACACTGGTCGAATGTCTCTTCGCTGGCAACCGTGCAGAGTTACCAGGAGAGTTGTGCGTTCCGGTTGACTCATTGCGGAGGGCCTAAATTGACACAGATTAACACTAATCAGCTTCTCTGAACGACGACATAAGCAAGGTTTCCACTGACTTCGATCTCCTGCATGCGAGCTTGAAGCTCTCGGCGCAGCTCGCTTATGTCGTCGTTTTTCTGACGGACCACAGCGTCCTTCTCTCGCAGTTCCACCTCCTGCTGACGCAGTTGCTTCTCCAGCTGACATATACTAAACGGGAAACAAGCTGACATTTTGGACTTTCATCTTCCCACCGTGAGTTGTATGCCGCTTTGTAGCTTGCCAAGCATTCGTCCAGTTTTAGGCCTACGGAGTCGAGTGCAGAGTTTTCCATGTTGCACTGAGTTGCGTAAGCGGACTAAGTGACAAGCAAAGTATAAGTCTAGCTAACAATGTTCACCGGGTTTGAAGCCGAAATCCTACGACGGCTTAGGGTGGCGCTTGCGCAAGATGGATTGGTTACGACTTTATTATCACAGATGACACGTTAAACAACAACGAGAAACAATCGATTAACGGGGAGCTGCATACGTCGGACGTTCCTACATAGGGGCATTTATTCACACGCCATATGGGAGCTTAGTGGCATTACCGGGAGCAGCAGGAGCAGTCAGCTGTGCAAAACGACTAAATTTCGGGTTGCCCTGACAAATTCTAGCGCAGGTTCATCACCAAGTTAAGCGAAAAATAGTTAATACGTATTCTATCTTTGGTAGGTATCGCTGAATCAAATGGTGTGCGGGGGATAAAACTGGAATTGCATCGTGACCGGCGAAAGCCACTACATAAATGACTCAGAAAAACCGAAAATTGCGCAGCGCTAGGAAAGGTTGCTGCAACCTGGACTTGCTGCTGTTACAAGATACGACGCATAATCGGAAAGATCAATGAGAAGCGAATCGGAGTGACACAACTGCATTCCGTCTTCCACGCCACTAACTCCAGGCCTGCTTGATGCTCCTCGCTCTAGCGAGCCGTTTGCAGACGACACTTGCGACGACGAGTACCACGAGCACGAGCGAGATCAGTGCGTAGTCGAAGTCGTCCTTGAGGATGTCGAAGGTGCCGCTCGGTGTGACCCGCGTGAAGAACATGTCGAGGCCGTACGCCAGCACCAGACTTGTCGATTCAAGGCCGGACGGTCTACAATTGTCGGATAAGGTGCTGCGTACAAACGACAGCACCTACGATGTCTTAATCCCCGTGATCTGCTGCGCAGTCTGGTTGTAGTTGATGAGGTCTTCAGTGGCGATCGGGATCTCCGGCATGTAAGGAATGACCATCTCTTCGCGAAGCTCTGGCGTCATCTCAAGCGGACGACGTGCGTCGATGAAGCGACGCGAGACCTCGAGAATGCCGCCGAAAGGCATCGCAACGAGAAGGCTTCGAGTGGTTAGGCCTTGTTCTAAAACCTTTGAAATCTTATTTTGCTCTCGGTTCTTAGTTGCCGCACCGGTATCACTAGCTGCGATGGCGCTGATGCCCTGTGAGAAGACGTAAGACTGCGAGAATACTAGCGGCTGCTGCTTGATGTTCGTGAGCGAGTTGAAGTGCTCCGCGTTAGACTGCTCCAGGCCCTCATAGAGTTCGATGATGCCCAACTCCGTGCGACGAGCCTTCGAGTTCCAGTAGGTGTACTAAAATCTTTGGTTGGATCTTCAAAGCTGAACCCAGCATTACGAAATGGTTGACAGCTTACCACGAGCCAATTCTCACAGTGAACCAAATGCACTGGTGCTTGCGCGTGTGGGCGCTTCGCTGCGTGGACGACTGTGCCAGTGACTGCGTCTACCATATAGATGCTCAGCGAGGGCTGCTCTTCGTTGAGCGTCGCAACGGCAAGCAGGTTCGGGTTGGCGTATTTGTAGAGGACAGAACGGTCGCCGAGCACCTTGCCTTGGCTGTGGACTTTCTCTGAAACAAGCGACACGTAACAGTGTCTAGCAACTCCAAGGGCTTACCCTGGATGGACTTCCCAGCGACCGTAACGACCTTTTCGCTCTTTGCGAGCGCCAGTTCGCCGCTCCACTCCGTCTTCAGGAGTCGCTTCTCTGCGTCCAGAACGAGACCCTTCATCGCGCCGCTGGTGGGCTCGGTGTAGAACGTATGGACCGGGTAGGGCAGCTTGTAGCCGACCGGCAGGCGCGGGTAGAACTCGACTTGATCGTTGGCCTTCACCAGCAGTAGTGGATGGAGCATCTCGTCGGTGGGGAACGGCAGCGGCTCCAGCGACCGCAGATGGTCGACTTCGAGCTTCTCGTAGACGACGCCAGTGACCGGGTTGAAGGAGATGAGACGGTTCCGCGTGGAGGTCTAAGCTGGGTACGTCAAATTAAACCCGGAAGAAACTAATACTGGGCCTTGCTCAACGAAACCTACCTTCAACTGGACTGCCACCACCGCCTGACTGGCGTACTGGAAGTGCGCCGTTCCGCGCTGCACAAACAACGGCACCTTGCGTTGCCCGAGCTGCGTCACCAGCGGCTCTGCATCGTCGCCAAGGTAGAGCGACCAGAGGACCGAGCCATCTTCGCTGTGCAAGCCGTACGCGGAGCCGGACAGAGTAGTTACGACGATGAGCTTGCGCAGGTTGAAATAGTCGCGCTCGAGTGACACCTCGGAGGCGGCCTCCAGGCTCGCAGCACGGGGTCGTTGGCCTCGACGGGTCTTGTAGCCGAACAGGTTTCTCGCCACTTCGGTGATAGATGCTCGGGAAGTGGCAACAAGCTCCAGTGACTTGGCAAAGTTGTCGGCAAAAGTAAAGAAGTTGCGTCGGAACTGTTCGGCCTGGGTGGTCACTCGGAGCAGGAACATTTTCCAGATAGGATCTGAAAATAAAAGTAGACCAAATCGTCCTTAATCTTGCTCGTAGCAGCAGCAAAGGGACCCAGAGAACGTGTTGGTATCATTTGTCCTAAGCTGTGTTGACGAGAAACGTACGCAACACCGTTAACCCTTACCGTTTGGTGCGCTGAACTCGGTCTCGATGCCCGCCTGGGACTCAGACAACGGCATATCGATCATCTCCACGGAGCTGATCGACGCCAGGGCCTCGAAACGACTCCATTCCAGCGAGCCCTCTTCCTGCGTGGCCTGCGCCTCGTAGAAGTCCACACGGCAGTCCCTCCTCGTCGCCAAGAACTGATGGACCTTTCCGGAAGAGATGAAGCCTAAGCGCTCGATCGGTGCCTGGTTCGTGCTGTCAATGCGCAGCCGGCTCAATGCGTCCCCGGTTTTGAGGTCGTAGACGGTGATCGTTGAAGTCGACGGTGAGTAGGCAGCCAACAGAGCGTCTCCCTCGTTCTCGCCAAGAGCCACCTGGGTAGCTGAGTAGGCTGGAGTTCGCTCGAATTTCAGGCGAACCTGAAATATCAGGGTTGAGTACTGACTTGTAGGATCATTGACAAAGCTATGACTACCAGTGAAAGGCTTTATGCGTGCTTACTTCGAGCTTCTGCTTGCTGACTTGAAGGAGCACGCTTTCAAGTGGTGTTTCCGCAAGGAAACAGCCCGGCAGGTCAAGTGGGTGCAGTCTGATCAGGCCCGTGGCAGCGCTCTCTGCGACCACAGGCGTAGCGGCAGAGACATCGACGACTGCAACTCGATCGCCGTTCGGACACGCGACCAGTGTAGAGGAGACAATGCACCTAAAACTTCGTTCACTTTATGATAGCGGATACGAGCGTGTACCGATTGACGTCGAAAAATGGCGCTGGGCTGGTAAAACGCCGCTCGATATTGCCACTTTTCGCATCTACGGTCACCGCAGCAAACTCCTTGCTGGTCGTTCCACCAACGACAACGAAGGAGTCCTGCGTTGCAAGCACGTCAAGGACTTCCGGAATGCTGAAATGTATCTTCAGTTTAAAGCGAGACTCCGACTTTACTTTGCTCTTAACAGTCTTAATGTTGGGTTCAGGTTTTTAGTTATTTTCCAAAAGTTCTACGAACACTACGTAACTTTGTTAATCATTACGTTTGTGCCTCAAGCCTGGCGGTCCACTTCGTCGTTCCACGTCGGCTAACACCCGTCAGCGTGTGACCGTTGAGAATAGCAACGATGCCGTTTGCGATCGCTGCCTTGATACCGCTAAATGTCATGGTAGGCGCTAAGTTTCGGCTTGGGAATATGTCCTTACTTCTTCGGCACTTTCTCGAACCACTGCTGTAGTCGGAGAACACCCGTATTCCTGTCGTATACCCGAACGTACTCGCCATTGTTGAGGATGGTCAAGACATCTGAAACAAGGTTACTTTCTTCCACTGTTTTCAGATTCCTTCTTACCGGATCCTCTAACGGTGAACCGTGGCGGGACGCGCGGATTCTCTTCGTTGAGCTGACGCCATGCTGCAAGCAAAACGATAAGGTAAGCATCACAGTTACGTCTGCTTACAGAGCGCTCCAGTATTAGTGTCGATTGAGGCGAGAACGTTCTTCTCGCTGGACACTATCAAGAACTCCTCGTTCGACTTCGTCTGTCCCAAGTGGAACTGGTTCGGGCATCCAATGTGCTGCGCTCTCCTAAAAGTAACGACTGTGCTGCGCTCTCTAAAAGTAACCGGATCCTCTAACGGTGAACCGTGACCTCAAATGACCTCAAAATCGTTCGAAAAGGGCGAATATTTCGAGTATGCTTACCAATCAAATTTCCCCGCTTGGTCCTCGAATAGCGCCGCTACCAGTGTTAAGCAGCCTATAGCTGCCAATAATCTCCACATTTCAAATAGATTGGAACCTCAATAGTGAGGATTGGTGCCGGCGAAAGGTCACTTCTGCATTAGGCGCATGCAAAACAAGTAATCCGTATAGCGCGACTCTGGCCGCCGGACGGCCAAAGTTTCCGACAAGACTCGAAGCGCGCTAGCACCCGACGCGAAAGCATGCATAACGCAATTCTTTGAAGGCGACCCGCCACCTAACGGAAAGCCGCATGGACTTGTACGTATTTCCAAAGCGATCGAGAATGGAGAAAACAGTTTCGTTAAATGCAACAATACCGGCTTCGAATGCCGAAAAACGTGAGTATCCAGTTGACGGTAGGGTGACAAGTATTCCGCATGTTTTAGCACACTTGGTGAAGCCGTCCAGTGAAGTCCAACAAGTGCTGGTTAGTCCGAGAAGTGTACAAAGAGTACACGAACCAAATGACCTCGTCGCACTGGCCACGTCCATCAGTCAGTCACGCGAATGCGTCAAGAATGTCGCCATTGGGAAGGTACGTGCTTCTGAACGGTATTCTTGACGGACTTGAGTTTTAGCTGACGGTCATCGCCGAACAAATGGAGTTCCTCCAGAAGGTATGCAGGCACGTACAACACGTCAAATTATCCCGTCTTGCATATGACTAACTAGATCGCTCTTCAAACAGAAACAGAGACTCGCGAAATTTGACAACGCTGCGATGCTCCCATGCTGGACACATACATACTAGGTTGCTCGTAAAAATTTGATGGATTCAGTAGCAGCTGAGCCCAGCGTAGAAGCCATTAATATAGTAACTGTCCTATATTTTCTTAGAGCGACGCGATTTTAGACAGGGTCCCTACGCGTGCTGTTGGGCCAACTCACTGACTAAAAGCAGTTCCACCAGAGCCGAATCGTAGGCCACGTTGGCGTTAATAAGACGGAGGAAACGACCTAGTAGCTTTCGTTCACTTAGTTCGGTCCCAAGCTTTCGTGAATTTTTCTTCCTGCTTTGCTTCGTAGCACCACCTAATTAACTATCGGTCAAAGCCACAAAGCCACAGTTGTTCCTACCTCTATGCAGTTACCGGCCACCTAGCTACGGATGACGAAGACGTTTTGGCGTTACACAGAAAGTCTGCTACGGCCCCTATAGGTCAGGTGCATTCTTGTAGGCACGACTATACGGTAGGCCGCTAGTATAAGCATGAGTTGTGGTAGCACCCCTTTTGAGTGACTGCCGACCAGTTTCGCGTAATGCCCATTCCGATCCTTTTAGCAAGCGCGTAAAGTGCTCGAGAAAGCGCAGCTGGACGAGGAGCTGCACAACGTCGCGTGTAACATGCAGAAGGTGCCCGGCAAGACCTACTACCTCTACCGGAAGCCTAACGGCCATCGCTTCTTCTCAATCATCTCGCCCGGCGAGTGGGGCGCGTCGAACGCCAACGGCTTCATCGCTGCATACCGGCTCGAGAGCGATCGCAGCTGGACGGCGCAGGACGAAGTTGACTCGGCTGACTTGCGCCGACAGCAGTGGGAGAAGCTACTCAAGTCGGACATTACCAAAGCCATTACCAACCAGTGATATGCGGGAATTTTTAATCGTACAGAGAAATAAACAGATTATTTATTATGCTTAATAGTGTCTGACGAAGCGGTTCGATTCCCTAAGCCCATGTTTTCAGCGTTTTTTTCGAATGTTTCACTAACACTGACTTTATCGACCGCTCATTGGGTGCTCGTTTTGATCCCCTGTGTTTCTTAGCTCCCAAGTAAACAAAAATGTTTTCCCTACGTCGGCTCGGTCTGATTGTTAAGCTCGTTTCAAATTTCGCACTTTTTAACGACGCACATGTTGTTGTCAAAGTATCGTTGTTGCGAACAATAGGGACGCGTTCGCGACAATACGAATTCGAGTAATGCGTTGCGGACCCGTTCTTACTGGGACATGACCTGTGTCTTTAGCCAATGCCGAAGACGCTAATCCTGGACAATGGCGCCTACGAAGTAAAGGCCGGTTATGCTGGGGACGCTGAACCAATGTAAAAACAATCGACGTCGGAAGCGCCAACAAACGATCATTCGAAACCATTTAGAAGAGTCCCGAACTGCATAATGAAATCGAAAGGGGACCGCAAGCGGGTCTACGTAGGCGCTGAGATCGACGAGCTGCAGGACAAATCGTCGCTCTTCTTCTCCCTTCCGTTCGAGCGTGGCTATCTGGGTACGCATCCGGCCCGTTCGCCAACCTTTGGCGCATCTTTAGTCAACTGGAACGTCGAGCTGGAGGTGTGGGACCGCGTGTTTGGCAAGAACGGTTTTAACGTCGACTTCTCGGACTGCCGCTTGGTGCAGACCGACCCGTCGAGCCTCGTTCCCGCCATCAAGGACATAAGCGACGAGGTCGCCTTCGAGGTCTACCAGTTCCATTCGTACGCGCAGAGCTCAGGTACGCCCCAAACAGGCACTGTCTAAACGGCGTAACAAAGTGTTCAGCTCCAACGTGCGTTGCGCAAGCAAATCTCGCCGAGGATGGTCTGAAGGGCCGGTGTTCGCTGGTCGTCGACTCTGGCTATTCCTTCACACATATCGTGCCCTACATCGACGGGAAGATCTGCAGTCAAGGTGTGATAAGGTAACCCCTACTATTGATACGACTAGCGCTTCCTAAAAGCTACCATCACTCACGGTGAACCAGTTTAGAATCGACGTCGGTGGCAAGGCACTGACGAATCAGCTGAAAGAGTGGGTCTCCTATCGGCAGGTGAACGTGCTCGAAGAGACCTACGTCATCAATCAGTGCAAGGAGGACGTGTGCTACGTGAGCCTCAACTTCGATGCGGACATGCTCGCGTCTAGGTAAGGTTCCTTCCCCGCAAATAATACACTGACTTTGCTTTACTCTTCCAGGCTTCCGCCGACTTCCAATCCGATCAGACGCGAGTACGTCCTGCCCGACTTTCTGACGCTGCATCGCGGTGAGGTTCGTCAACCGGACAAGCAGTATCCGTCCACTATGCAGAGCGTGCAGCTGGACATCGAGCGCTTCGCGACGCCTGAGATCCTCTTCCAGCCGTCTAACGTCCATGTCGATCAAATGGGCATCGTGGAGGCAATCATCCACTCGCTAGCCAACGTGGCGGAAGGTGCGAATGTTGTGTTTTACGTCAAAAAGGCTGGAACAGAGTCAAGCTTTTCTCTTTAGAGACGTACTATGACATGCTGCAGAACATCATTCTGATCGGAGGAAACGCACACTTCCCGGGATACCTCGAACGAATGTAAGTTTGCGCTACGTTATTCAGCTAAAGCCAGTAACAAATTCGTTTCAGCAGACAAGACTTGCGCCCGGATATCAACGAGCGGTACAACTTTGAGGTCACCAGGCCGAACAACCCGAGCACCTACGCATGGCACTGCGCAGAGCAGTTGGTACGAGAGAAGAAGATTGAGCGCAGGTTCGTCACAAAGGCCGAGTATGCCGAGCACGGGCAGAACATTTGTCTGCATCGCTTCGACGACTATTGGCATGACGAATGACCGTTTCATCTCACTTGCTATGTTTCCGATGTCACCGGGTTTCATTAGTGCATTACTTTTCAGTTACTGCCTTCTGGTACGGATCTCAACGAGCCTTGCAATCGAATAAAGTGGTTTCTTACGTTTATGTAAGTAAGCGATTGAAGTCCGAACACTTTGCCAATACTTGCACCTTTACTGAATTCGCATATTCGACCCAAAGCTTGTAGAGCAGATATACCGTTAACGATGGCTGCTCCAGCGGTTATGGAAAGAAATCAAGGTAGGCATTGGGAAAGGTCTCGTAGTCGAGCTTTTCAAACATCCGCGTCTTTGCAATATTGCAAAATTCAAGCTCCCCAAAGCTAGCTATGAGTTTCGCGTGTGATTCTTGCCGCAATACAAGCTTCATCGTTCAGATGCGACCATCTACGTTGGTGGCCTGGACGAGAAGGTCACGGAGGCGATTCTCTGGGAGTTGTTCGTGCAAGCAGGACCGGTGGTGAGCGTGAACATGCCGAAGGATCGCATCACCGGTTCGCATCAAGGGTACGGCTTACAATGAAATGCAGTCAAAATGAAGTAAAACACTTCTCTCAGTCTCATGAGTCTTTTAGTCCATCGATTTTGTGCTTTATTGTCAAGTCATGCTTGTCTATTCAGCTTCGGTTTCGTGGAGTTCATGGGCGAGGAGGACGCGGACTACGCGATCAAGATCATGAACATGATCAAGCTGTTCGGAAAGCCGATCAAGGTCAACAAGGCCTCCGCCAACGAGAAGAACATGGACGTCGGTGCGAACCTCTTCGTGGGCAACCTTGACCCGGAGGTAGACGAGAAGCTGCTCTTCGATACCTTCAGCGCATTCGGAGTCATCCTGCAGGTGGGTGGATCTAACGTGGCACATACTTACCGCTGATTCAGGTTCCGAAGATCATGCGCGACGTGGAGACGGGCAACAGCAAGGGATTCGCCTTCATCAACTTCGCTTCCTTCGAGGCTTCCGACATGGCACTGGAGGCAATGAACGGGCAGTACCTCTGCAATCGGCCCATCACATGCTCGTATGCCTTCAAGAAGGAAGCTAAGGTACGCTCTTCGACTCAAGGGTTGCGCACAAACAAGTTCATTTTAGGGCGAACGCCACGGTACAGCAGCTGAGCGCTTGTTGGCCGCCCAGAACCCGCTCTTCTCCACCGACCGACCACATCAGATGTTCTCGGACATGCCTGGTGCGCGCCCGGGCGTACCGCTTCCGCCGCACATGGGACAGCCGGGCATGATGCCTCCGCCACCGATGATGCCGCCACCGATGCCGATGATGGGCGGTGGCGTGCCACCGCCGCCCGGGATGTTCCCGCCTCCGCCACCGCCGGTTCCGGGACGCACGCCGATTCCGCCACCACCTCCTCCGCCACAGCCGCCCACTCCGCTGGGCACTCCACGTCCGCCACCGCCTCCGCCCATGTCCGCTCCGCCTCCACCGTGGGGTGTTCCAGGAGCGGTGCCACCACCGCCTCCGCCGTCGACGACTCCTGGAATGGGCGGACCGGGATACTTCCCACCAGGTAAAAAAAGAGCTGAGAAACGAAAGTTAGGTATGCTTATCATTTCAACAATTTTTTGTCACGCAAAAGTCCAGCAACACAAAGGCCGAATCAAAATTAAGCCAAAACATTAAAGTTACATCGAGCTCGACACGGTAAGTGCTTCTTCAGACTCATCGGTTTCCGTTACGCCGACGCACATTATCCGCACCCTTTCAGTGCCGCCACCGCAGCGATTTGCACCGCCACCACCGCCTCCTTCTGCGACACCCGGAGCGGTGCCGCCTCCGCCACCGCCCTCGTACTAAGTCGGAAAAGGTATGCGGCGTTATTAGAACATTCAGCAAACTGAGGAAGCAGACTAGTTATAATGCACCTTTAGGTCGTTCAAATTGCTCCGGATGCTTTGTCCCTCCTCATCGTATCTCATGCGGAATTCCTCCGACGTTCGACACTCTCATTTGTTGCACCGTTAATTGCTCTTATTTATTTCGTTCTTTTGCGCGATATAAAATGTGGTTTCCAAGCTTTTTGTAGTGCGTTAATCGGTAAAACGAACGATTCTAATTCATGCTGCAACGAATTGGAATGCTTTTGCAAACTGGCTATGTTCACTCTTAGTCAGCAACCTTACGAGATGGCAGGCGTTGCCCCCGACTCTTCCACCGATGCACCGCCGCCGGATCCGTCCCAGGCTCCTTCAGGTACGTTGACTGGAAGTTCCTTTGCTAGACACTGCTCTACAATCTACGGTCCTAATTCGGTGCCTACCTACTCACTTCGTTTAGCGATGGAGACCGACGACAACAACGAGGCCGTGCCGGCAAGCAGCGCGACGACTCATACCTCGCAGGCGGCCTCTGCGACTCAGGTGCAGCAGCATCATCAGCAGGCGGCCACGAACTTCACCGCCGCACTCTCAGGAGCCGTCCCGGACGCAGGCGGCGACGTGGACTCGCTGCGCAAGCGTCTCGAGGCGAAGGAGCTGGAAATTACCGGCGAGCTCAGCGTCGCCGAGTACGCCCATCTCCTGCTCATCTACCTCGTTCAGTTCAAGTAGGTTTACTGAAACCATTTTGAGCAAGCTTTCTGACTTGAACGATGCTACTGTGCGATATTTCAGGCACGCGGAGGCCAAGTACTGCTACATGCGCGCGTTCGCTAAGCACAAGACCGATTTGCTGAAGGAGCTGTGGAAGATCGGATCCGCTATCGCAAAGTTCGACTATGGACGCGCCCTGCAGCAGTGCCACCAGCTGAAGCTCGATGCCGCGGTGCAGACCTACATCACGGAGCTTGCCAATCGTCTGACGTCCTTGCAGATTGAGGTACGCAGTTGGCGCGAACATACGCAGAACTGATTTCACTTAGATCGTGTCCAAGTGCTACACCTCGCTCGAGCGAGATATGCTGGCGGAGCTCCTCGGAATGTCGCCTGATAGCGACGACCTGGCGCGCCTTATCACCGCTTGCGGCTGGACCGTCGACGCCGGCTGGGTGCTGCCCGTCGAGACGGACCAGAGCCGTGCTGTCGCCGCTCAGCTGGTCAACCCGGCGTTCGGAGAGTTCAATCGACCGAAGAAGGAGGAGCAAGCGGCCTCGAGCGGCGTGGACATCGAAGCGCTGAAGAAGCTCGTCGCGGCCAACGACTTCTTCGATATGCATATCCCTGCCCAGGCCAGCAAATGATGCGCCCATGTGACTGTTGTACGTGTATGTCTTTTCCGGTGCGCCATAAGTGCCCGTTGATCACCGGATTGTCATAACGAGTTGTGTTCTGTAAAGCGCTTGCAGACATAAAAGACTCGTTTGAGCTTGGAAAGCGGTAACTTCGTGACATTTAAGAATACTCCCCTTAGGAACGTTCCTTTGGTTGGCACCGAAATTTTCGCTGCTTCCGGTCATTGTGGTGCGCATTGACTGACGGTATGGGCTTTTTATAGCCCCAGTCGGACAATCAAATGTGTGGCGCTGGGGATTGTTCCCCACACACCTTGTGTTGGTTTTGCTTCCGGCACCGTCCAGCGAATCGCGGCCTATCCGCTAGTACGCGTTGATTTGT
>JNEY01000260.1:0-24255 GCA_020875895.1 Aphelenchus avenae
CCCCCCCCTATACGGCACTACAACCATCAAGCCTGTAATGAGCTATTATCATTTGCACAAGCTCACGATGAGCTTAGATGATTTGTGCAGATTTACGATGCGATGTAACTGGCCTTTTAGGGGCTTTCGGTGGCAGGCCTTTGCAGCGGTCTCACTGAAGCGGTCGTCATCTGCCCCTTCGAAGTGGTCAAAGTTCGGCTGCAATCGGAGCACAATGTAGCAGTAAAAGACGTACGTATCAATTCGTCCCGTTTCCCTGCGTATTTCCCGGATTTAGCAAAAGAGCACCATGGCGACAGCACGGGAAATCGTCCGTCTGAACGGCTTCGGTACGACGGGAATCTACCGCGGCCTCGGCGCCACTCTGTACCGGCATGGCGTCTGGAACATGGTCTACTTTGGCGTCTACCACAACATCAAGCACCTCATTCCGGACGCGAAGGAGAATCCTGGTGCAAACCTGAGGTACGTATTCGTAAGAAGTGCTCGCGGTGTACCTAGAGAATGCACCAGGATTTTGCGTGGAAAATTGATTAACAATCAGAACAAACAAAAATTGTCTGTGTCATGTGGCTAGTAGCGGAAATACATTTTTGTTGTCTCGAAAACACATGCGAAGGCCTATCATCTTTTAACTTTAGCCTTCGGCTGCTGCTCGGATTCGCCGCCGGAACACTCGCCTCCGTCGCGAACATTCCCTTCGACGTCGCTAAGAGCCGAATCCAGGGGCCACAGCCTGCCACCGGGCGGATCTACCACACCACGTGGCAGACGGTGATCCTCGTGCGCCGTCAGGAGGGCTTCAAGACGCTGTATCGTGGACTGGTCCCCAAGGTGATGCGGCTCGGACCCGGCGGGGCGATCATGCTCATCGTCTACGAAACCGTCTACGACTTCTTGAAGAAGAACACCTAGGAGCATTGTGCCGAACGCAAATTTGAAATTTTGTCACTCTTATATGCTGCCAACGGCTAGATTTTTAACGTTGATAGGGAGTCGTTGGGCGTAATACTAATCACTTCCCGACCACCACTTGTCACTTTTGCACTTGCCACGTTGCGTGTAAACTTGCCTTTGTTAGAATAAACTTCCTAAATATTGTCTTCGGCACAAAGGTGACTTGCGGCTCATCTTAAGCGACCCAGAGCTCATAGAAGCACGGAAACTAGCAGACAACGAATTTATGGCATTTCGTCACACAGTCCGGACAGCTTAAGTTGGCGCACGGAGAAACTTCCCGACGTTAAGCTAAGCTCTGCGCATTCGCGTTACTATCTGAAGCCTAAACCGTACCGCTAATGTTACTGTAATGGAGAAGGGCTACAGTAATTTCGCCTAGGCGCCGGCCGGCGGGTGCCATGGAAAGGCTCAAAAATGGAGGGCGGCAAGTCGCAGCCGGCGGATGCGCAGGTAAGCCAGCAATGCCATTGACAGACGCAGTCAAGTCGCCGATATCCGCGCAAAATTGTGAATTTCCAAATCCTGCATATTGCAGTGATGAGCCTCTCAATTTCACTGCCTTCTTTAGGACTCGTCGAAGCTTGCATAATGCACCCGCTGGACCTCGTGAAGATACGCTTGCAAATCGGCGGCGGCCATTACACCGGCCTTGGCGACGTGTTCAGGAAAACGCTCAAGAACGAAGGCTTCCTGGGATTTTACAAGGGCATCTTGCCACCGCTCGTGATCGAGACGCCGAAGGGAGCCACCAAGTTCTTCGCTTTCGAGCAGTACAAGCAAGCGTTCGACGTACCGTCGGTACCGCAATGGATGGTAAGCGAGTCGCAATTGCATCACAGATGAGCAATATTGACTGACTTGCCTTGCGCGAGCCTACGATGGTCTGGGATCGTTTGCGCCGGCTTCTGACCAGGTGAATGGCTTAAGCAAACATTGATGAGCTGGATTGGTTTTTGCGCAGGCCCGCGTGAACTGCGGACCATGGATGCGTTGAGCATAGTAGCGCAAGTCCATGGTGAGCCCAGATGCCTTGCGCAAAAGAGTTACGAGCTGGTCGCGCGTAAGATGCAGTAAGGTGAGGTGCACGTGGCCGGAGCTCATGCGCACGACGCGCTAGAATCTTTTTCGCATTGCGCATGGTGTGCTGATCTTTTTGCTCATATCCGAAATCAGATTTACATTGCGCTGACACCAGTGCTTTAGAGTCTTTCGGCGGCTGGATTCTGCAGCGGTCTCACGGATGCGGTGGTCATCTGTCCGTCCGAAGTGGTCAAAGTTCGGCTCCAGTCGGAGCACCATATCGCCGTCAAAGACGTAGGTATCCTTACACGTAGCCTCCCAGAAGTTCTCTCGTTTAGCAAAAGAGCACCATGGCGACAGCACGGGAAATCGTTCGTCAAAACGGCTTCGGTACGACGGGCATCTACCGCGGTCTCGGCGCCACTATGTATCGGCAGGCCGTCTGGAACATGGTCTACTTCGGAGTCTACCACAGCATCAAGCACCTCATTCCGGACGGGAAGGAAAATCCTGGCGCCAACCTGGGGCAAGCATTCTTGATTGATTTCCTCGTGATGTGCATAGACCTCCAAAACGCATAGGTACGGTTTGAAGTGTCTGAGGTGGCGCCTGGTGGCGGGACAAAAACGGATACCAGAAATATCGGAGATCTGACATAAAACCTGGAATCCAAATTCAGAGTCTCCCCTGGTCTAAGCCCGAGTAGAATGACTAGATAATCAGTCCCGTCAGGCCAACTAGCTCTTTGTACTCCGTCTCACTAGCGGTTAGCCGCGTGCTTACAAGTAGGACACTTGCCAAGCGTCCATACCAGCCTCATGCATTTAATTTTAGTCTTCGGCTGCTGCTCGGATTCGCCGCCGGAACGCTCGCCTCCATCGCAAACATCCCGTTCGACGTCGCCAAGAGCCGTATCCAAGGACCGCAGCCTGCCGCCGGCCGGATCTATCACACCACGTGGCAGACGGTAATCCTTGTTCGCCGCCAGGAAGGCTTCAAGACGCTCTATCGTGGCCTAGTGCCCAAGGTGATGCGGCTCGGACCCGGTGGGGCCATAATGATCGTAGTCTATGAGACCATCTACGACTTCTTGAAGAAGAACACCTAGGAATTTTTGCGCGGAATGCCAAATGTGTTTGTACCTACTGTCGTCTACTGCACGGTTATAACAGTACGGTAGAAAATGAATCTGAAGGCGGATAATAAAATTACGTTTTTACTGTAGTCTAAGTATGTGCATCAGAGATGGGCGCTTTTGAAAAACAAACCGAATCCGAATCCGAAGGTCAAAAAATAAACCGAAGCGAATCCGAATCCGAACTTCGGAAAATGCACCAAATTTCCGAATCCGAATCCGAAGGTTGTCATTCATACATTTCTGACCGATACTAGACAGACTTGACAAAATTTTAGCTAGGCGGGTGAGACGTCTTCCGAGGGCGAATTCTCTGGTGAAAACGTCGAATATATGGCGCGCCTAAGGTGATTCCGCCAAAATTTGAGTAACTTTTGACCAAAAATGGTGAAAATTTCCGCCTCCGTGGCGCCTGGCGCCGGGCCATTTTACCTTGTGCAAACTTCGGAACGGAACTTCGGAAAATGTATCGAATTTCCGAATCCAATGTTCGGTCCCAGCCCGTCCCATCTCACTGTAACTGGTGCAAAAATTCTGCCATTACACAGAGTTGTGCAAGTCTACGACTTTATTTCGAAAGTGTCGGGTATGCATAGCCTTAGTAAACGTTAAAAGCAATCGGTTGTCGTCGTCGAGTCAATTACTGCTGCGGGTGCCCGTAGTTGCCGTTGCAGTAGCCAGCCGGCGGGTTCATCTGCTGCTGCTGCTGCGCTGCGAGGAAGTAGGGATAGGACTGAGATTTTGAGATCGTCGCATTGTACTGCTCACTGCCCGCGTCGCCAACGCAGCCGTTGGGCGCAGCGAACTGCATCTGCTGCTGCTGGGCGAAATGCTGCTGCTGCATCAACTGAGACGGCGCCTGGTAGCTGCCGACTTGGAAGGCGCCCATGCTGCAGCTGCCCATCTTCTGCGGCGCTGTGTAGAGGTTAGGGTCGCGGGTACGCTCCACTGTGAACACGTGCTTCGTGCCGCCTGAAGTACAACACGTAAATAAAACAAAACCTAAATGCATTTAAATGACTCGCAACCACAAGACATGAGAACGTACTGGGTTCCCCCAGCACCCGATATGCTGGGAGCGAATTACCGATTCAAGGTTTACGCCCGAGAGCACTAGGAGGCAAGAAACGAGATAGTGGGCGGTACGCCTTACTTAGTGTTTCGCATAACTGAGCTAATGAGCGATCCAGGTGATCTAGTGAGCGACTGGAGTGAACTGATGCAATTTTCTTACCGACAGTATGCGCGCCCATCGGAGGTGCTTGGGTCGGCTGAGCTTGCGCAGACGGGTTGCTAGGCTCGAGGAAGAAGAACGGCCTCTGCGACGACGAATTGGTGCAAACGCTCGCGGTGCTGCTAGCGCAAGAGCCGTTACTGTAGTAGTTCCCTACAGAAAGTTCATTACGATCTTGCGACCAGTTTATCTTCCTCTTACCAGGATCGGTGGTTGCCACCTGCTGGCACTCCATGTCGACGTCCATGGTGGTCTGGATGGCCTGGCGCATTCCGGAGAAGGTGTCCGCGGTGAGCGTCAGGTTGTAGTCCGGATCCGAGTCGTTGGTGGCGAGCGTCTGCTGTTGCTGTGGCTGCTGCGACTGGAGCGATGGAAGAGACGAGGCAGACGTTACTGTAATCTGTTGCTCGTCGGAGCCGCGCCTAAAGCGTTACTGTAAAAATTTGGCAGGCCAAGTTACTGTATCATTTAAGAATTACTGTATCGGGTATTAAGTGGGCTCACGGGTTTTTACTGTAAAATACTGATACAGTAAAAATCGGTAGACTAAAGTTACTGTAACAGTCAAATTGTGCTCATAAGCTGTATCTTACCGCTCATTCATACTTTTCAATCGTACCTGTCGTAGTAGTAGTCGAAGGACGAAGCCGATGACGACGCATGGCTAGCGAGCGACGACAACGATGCAGTGGACTCCGACTGCTTAAGGTACCCGTTGTGGTCACTGTTGTGGTCCGAGACGTAGTCGGACAGGACGTCGTCCACGTTCACGCCATCGCCACTGACGGGTTCAATGTTGTCCAAGAGCTCTCCGAGCAGGGGGTCGATTTGATGCTTCCCGAAGGACTGGACAAACTGGAGATTCTCGTACATGAGACTTCCGAGCATCTAAACACGCAAGGTTAATTAAGTGCTTCCATGGATCCAGCAAATTCATGCTCTACAGTGAGCGCTCTTGCACTTTGGAAATTGGCACAGAACCTACCATGACGCTCGGAAGGAAAAGGAGCAGGTTGCCGAAACGGGAAGAAGCTACTTCCTTAGGGTGACTTTCCCGGACCACGTTGTACAACGTCTCCTGAATGCGGTCCCGGAGGTCTGCCACTTGCTCTGACGCTTCAGTGCTCAAGCATCGGAGGTCTAAATCAGAAAATTATAGTGGCTACATAATTAGCGCAGATAATCATTATCCACTTACGAGGATTCAGTACGATAATTGCCTTCATCAGCGCGACCTCCTGCTCCTTGAAGTTGAATGCTCGGAATGGCTCCACCAACTCGTCCAGTGTGCGGTCCACGATGCGATTTGCAAGATGACTGAAAATGGCACGTGAAGTACAGAGGCGCATGAACACTAGTACAATATAGCAAATACTGTACACTAAAACGTACTAAGGCTCTTCGAAGGTCCGATCGACTCCGCGTGGCACGTAGCCGAAGCAGCATAGGCACAAAACGTTGCGGTCCTTGGTGCACTTTGTGGTGTATGCGACGCTGCAGAAGAGTGCCAACGGAGCATAGGCCGCTTTAACGAGAGAGACCTGAAGGGCATAGTCATATCGTCGTTAACACAAAAGACGACTCTGCTTTCCGCAAAGGATCTGTGCTACCGTGATTTCCCGGGTTCAAATTCCTAGTTTCCCATTCCCATTCTCAAGAAAAGCAGTTTCTGCCTGTATCGCATGCATTTTACTAACTAACTACTAACTAACTTAACCCTGTTTCCCCTTCCCTCTCTCTGTTTATGCGTTGGAATGTTTCCAGTTTTGCTTCCTTGTTTTTGTTCCGGATCTTGTCCTGCCTTCTTGTGTAAAACATCGCAAGCCTTCTCCGTTGCATGCTGTGACTTTTCACGTGGTAGCACCGAATCGGAAACTCGTATGCGACGGACACGATCCGTCATAGCACCCCGCACACGCGACCCGCATTCGGTCGGCGTGATGGGAAAATGCGACGAAACGCGGCCTGTCATAAAGCGTGTGCGTTTCCGTCTCGCCACAGTTCGGCGAAACGTGAACACAGGAAGCGAAAGTGGCGGTAAGGACAAAGTTTCGGAGTATTTTGGGCTGAGTTTTCCGAGAAATACATTGTTCCAGAATTGCGGACATCGCACGGGTTTTGGATGTGTTTCAAGAACAAAGCTAGCTTATTGTAATTCTTGACTGAAACACACACCTTGTCCTCCGTGTTGTGCAGATCCATGAGCGCGCAAAGGTGGTCGACGGTATCAATGGTCGCAATGAGTCTGCGATGCGCAATCGCTGTCAGCTCATCCGGCTGTACTTGGCGGTACGGATCGTAGCGCATCTAAAATCCACATGTGTGATCAATGTGATTTTTGGTAGCTAACAAACCTCGGTGCGTTTCCCATCCAGCAGAGTGGGATCGTTGAGAATTTGGCGAAGGGAGGTGTATGGAAGTGGGTACAGCGTCTTCGGATCCTCGTTTGTAGCGTCGCCACGTGCCACCTGAACTTTTCGTTACAGTACTGATGCCACAACGTGCCACCCACATGCCGCGTGCAAGGGAGTGATATGGGAACGTATAGGCCTACATGCGGACGTGTAGACCTGCATGCGAACGACTAGGCCTACATCCGAAGCTATAGGTCTACATGCAGCTGGGCTAAAGTGCACATCTGTAGGTCTACAACAAACGCATAGGCCTACATGCAGCCGTATACGCCTACATGCGGACGTATAGGTAGGCCTACGTGCGGCCGTATACGCCTACATGCGGACGTATAGGCCTGCATGCGAATTTCTAAGCCTACATACGGACGTGGAGGCAATTAGGTGCTTTACTTCCCCTTTATACGGTAAGTGCCCGATTTACTGTAGACGCTCTTTTTCTCATGCGCCTGTGACTTCTCCGCAAACATACCATGAGCTCAATGTTCATGATCTGCATGAGCAGCGTGCGCATGTCCACCGGAAGCTTGCGCACCCAGTCGTCGGTGGTGTCCTCCTCGTCCTCTTCCATCGTGGCGATGTCGCCCAGTGAGGGTCGAGTTCTGCGGTGGCGAATCGGATGCGTGCGTCCGGCCGCGTCCCGGTCCGGTCGGACTGCCTTCGGGTCCATGCCGACGTCGAGGCAACGCTTGAAGCGGCAGTAGCGGCATGAGTTGCGTTCATCTGAATGGACATTAGAAGCATGCAAAATGCGCTGGCTGCAGCTTACATCTGTCCACGACGCAGTTGTTGTTGTAGCGGCAAGTGTACTCCTTTGTGCGTTTGAGCGTGCGGCGGAAGAAGCCCTTGCATCCGAAGCAAGTTGGTACTCCGTAGTGCATCCGGGCGGGTCCATCTCCACACACGCGACATGTATCGATGGACTTGACGCCTGAAATAAGCGCTATGTTAAAAGAAGAAAACTTTGTCTGCCTCCACATGACTCACTCTTTGCCACCGAATTCCTGAGTGTCTCCAAAAAGTATTTTGGAGGCACTCATCTATTTGAAGGCAGAAAAGTACACGTCAAGCATGGACAATTTCCAGCTGACAAACAAAGGAAAGGTTTTTCTTCGTCTGTGTTTCCGGACAATGGAGTCCTAAAGTTTTGTCCCCTATTCCCTCCATGAACATCCTCGCAATCGCTTCCCCGAATCTTTTTTCCGCTTCTGCCCGCCAACCACAAACTGCCCAAGGGCACACGCTATTGTCAGCAGACCGCCGCCGCCGACGACCCCGTTTCAAGGAAACGCGGGCAAACACACGCGCATTCCACCATCGCCGCCAGCTCCGATCGCCGGCGATTAGTGATGCCTGCCAGCAAGTGTCGTTGGCAAAAAGAGCGTGTACTGCCAGGCACTGCGAGCGGGGGTGGCGGGCCCGACGGCGGATATACTTTGACCCCCATGGAGAAGATGGAGAACGCAGCGTGTTACGAATGTTTTGGAGTCATATCATGAAAAAGAGCTGCGAGAACCACTTAATGACTGGGCTCCAGCCTAGCTAATTACGTAGCTATTTAACAAAGTTCTCAACGTCCAAAAAGCGTTTGTCCAAACGGAATTCGTGCGAAAATTTGTCCACTACAGAGTCATGAATGCGTTGTCCACGATTAAATAGGATACGTCCACTTACGTCCAAGCTTCGTCACTCCATTATGGTGCTCTCCATTGTGGTGGTGGCTGTCGCTGTGACCATGCGACCCGCTGTCACTGCGATCGCGGCACTGCGGTGGCGAGGATCCCTGAGGTCCACTGGCAGCGCTTCCACTATGTTCGAAGTCAAAACCGTCGGAGCTGGTCGGAGAGAGCTGGGACGGAGAGGTGGTCATTACTGTAGGCATGCGAGATTGCGGGTGGTCAATACCTAAAAACATTTAGGTTGCCAACAAGTTACAGTATAAAAGCGTCAGGTCGCAACAGTCGCACTACAGTTTAATCAATACAAAAAGTCGGATCGACATCGACAAGCTCCCAAACACACGCCTATTTTTGACAGACATATACTCACAGAATCACTGCTAGACGCCCAGTTATGACGCACGTTATTTACGACACCCAATTAACGCCCAGAACTGGGTCGTATAGGTGAGTGACAAACTGTCCACAGGCAACGCGGCATTGAGTGCAATGTTCAACTGGCGGATTAATCGGTCGGCTCTCGGCCCTGATTATGCACGTGAATGGATGCATGCTACGGTTTTCGGAAGCACGGCTCGAGTACTAAAGATCGAACAACACATATGAAGGCAATTTCCTTCCCACTCGGATCCACGGGAAATTCAGGAAGTTGTAGGAAGCGTCGAAAAAGTTAGGTAGGAGGAAAAGCGATCGAATCGGATTCGTGTGCGGACGCGCAAGTGCGGATTGCGCAAGTCGCTCTCACATAATATGTGGTGGGTCTCTAGGTAGGCAAGAAGACAAAGTGAACGGTGCACGCATCAGAACTCTCTGGGCCCCATACGCCATTTGGGCGCGAGATTTTCCATGATTGCACCCATCACTTTGCGGCATATCGGTTCGGCGGTTATCAGCTCTCGGATATCTTATCGCTGCGCAGACCGCTCTCGAGGAAATAAAAAAGAAAGTGGACGATTGATGAGTGACGGGTGACAGGCTCAAATTATCGCTCATTTATCGCTAGGTAAAGGAGGGACCTCCTAGGACTACAGATTCACCAGGATAAACTCCTATAGCGCTGCTTAGGAAGAGAGCTCGTAAAGTGCTCCTACGAATCCTTCTCCTTTTGGGAGAGGTACCTATGCGCTACTCCCAATGCTCTTTTCAGTAGAAGCTACTGGAAGCCTTTTTTTGGTAAGAGCTCGTGAAAGTGAGGAACGAAACCCAAGTCGAATCAATGATAAACCGGAAACGAGCGTTGCAATACCCACTCTTTTATCGACTACATTGATTGTCGTGCCACTCACACGCACACATTCCCAAAGTAGTGAGCGGCGAGCGCAGCACGCAGCGATAACTCGTTCGACGACCGCCGTGGTGGCAGACAGAAGACGCCGTTAATCACAAACACATTGGGAACCGACGGGACGGAAATGGGTAATGACCTGTGCAAAAATAAGAGAGCTATTATTTTAGCGGTTAAAATTGCAACAGTACGTCGTGGAAGAGATGCGAACATACTTGCAGTAATGGCCTGCACGGCATGCGCACTGAAATCCTTATACACTAAAGCGCTGGTGTGTGTGTGCGAAAATTAAAAACGCCACAAACCTACCGAGTTCGGGATCATTCGATAGGGCTTCTAAGGTTACGTAAAGCTGGAAAATTTCAGCCGGATCGGTTGGCTAGAAAAAAAGTTATGGTCGACCAAATTTTCAACTCCTGGCTCCTGCTTCCATGCCATAGCGGGCCCGCTATAGCATGCTTCCCAGGCGGAGGAAAAGGCAAAACTTCACCTGGTTTGCGGTTCTAGGCGGTTTTCCTGCATGGAGAATCCAAAAATAGCGTTAATGTTGTAAACGGGGTATTAAGAACTAGAATAATATCTCTGTTAAAACATGTTGTGTTGTTAACTCATACGTTGTCTGCTTGGTACAAGTAAACCCCGTTAGCGGCGCCGGCTGCGCGAAGCGCAGCCCAGCCGCTAGTGACGACTAAGGAAACGGCTAAGAAAATCCTATGGACATGAGTGAAACTCAGCGCATAATCATCACGCGTGCATCACTCTATCAGGACCCATGGTGTGCACCATTGGCATGCGCATAATACAAGACAAACGGCACGGTCATTAAGGGCCGCGCTCTGTTAGGTGGGCATAACGACATGCACAAGGTTCTGCGAGCTTGTGCGCAATACGAAATACCTATCGTAGTAGGCCGCATGAAACGCTCAATATGAAGCACAATGAAAATGTGTCTCCATACCGGCGCAATTAGATAGGCAGTAGTGTGCAATATGAAAAAGTACCTAGTCATGACTGCGCAAAGCTCGGTGCAATTGGTGAAAACAGTGCAGACATGCACACAAGTTGCGCGGCGTGAAATACCGAACAAGAAATCATCGTTTGTGCGGCTCCGGATTTTATACTTGTTGGCACTCGACGCGAGTCCATAGGAATCGGAGTGAACTCGCGCACTCCGAACTTTGATCGTGGGAGGTAGACTGTCGGCCGCCCGGCTGGTAGGGTACCGCGGCGTACCGATAATGGTGGGAACTGTTTGCGGACCGTAAATGGAAACGTCTCACTCCCGCGATGACGTCAATGCGACGGCGGTTAACAATCAACTGCGGATTGAGAGGTTATCGCGTCCGAAAATACTGTTGATTCACTACCGATGTTTGGCTGACGTTTTTGCAGAATTGGCGCTCTTAAAGGCGCATTGCCGCAAATGCGTCACGATCGAAACTGGAAGTTGGCACGGAACGATGAAGTGCGCATTGTTACATCCCGCTATGCCGCAAAGCCGTCCCGTACGAGTAGGGCGATGTACTACGGGTGCAGTACTGATCCTCAACCGTACCAACTGTACGCTACGGAGTACGGTATGACAGTCCCAATGTTTGTGCTGTACTGCAACCACCTTCGTTCCGTACAATCGTACCACTCTGACACTCTGACCTCGCTTCGGGCGTACTTCCATGCTAGAACAGCGGGAACGGAAACTGTAGGGGCCAACGGGACTTGCACTCTCGAATGGGTCTGCGAACGGAATGGGACGTTGACACCTCTGTACCATCCGGAACAGTACCTTCCGGACCGTACCGTCCTACCGTACCGTGCAGACACCTTCGAAACATTTGTCTCTATTGTCGTACCGTTAATATGGCGGCACGGTACGGTAAATCTCTTCAAAACGCGTACTGTCAAACAACTGCACTGTTCTGTTTGTCCAGGCGTTATGTGACACTGTCGGACAGTATGCAATGACACTGTCGCACCAAGCCACTTGTCGTTTTGTTGTTGTTCTTCCGCACTATGTGTCTCATAGGGCCATGATATTCCCACTGAGTCCCGTGCTTTGGACCCATGTACCTACACGGAACGGTTGCTCTGGCCCATTTTTGTTTCATACAGTCCGTTCTTCAGTGTTGCTACTACTTGCTATTCGAAATGCGGAGAACTGTTACGCGAATGTGTCAAATGCGAGATGTGTTTGAAAGTTTCGGATGGCTACGAACCCGCTCACGAGCTAGGCGTAATCGCTGCGGTCCACAACGATATGCGTCGGAATTGCGAAAAGACCCGGATTAGAAATCTGATTCGAGTGCGCAAAAAGACCGCTTGTGAGCAGGAGCAGGAAGAGACAATGTTTATAGGAACCGCTCCACTCATCCATTCCGAAACAATTTTCACAGCGTTGGATACTCTTGCAAAAACACTTTGCAAAAAGCAGGCAGTGACCGAAACGGGCACCACCTTCACCACTGGCCCCATAACGCATCAGTGATAGCGCGAGAATGGGAAGAATTGGTCGCCGGAGGAGACGGGTATTTATGGGTTCCCACACTCCACACCTTCCGTCTCGCGATCACTCCGCCGAGCGGCGCAGGGTACAAAGATCTGTGCGCGGCGGGCGGCGTGCACCGCCACATGGTTCACATGAAGCCCTTTCGGGTGGCAGGCGGCGACCGATCGCTCTCCTCTATGCCCGCGAGGAGTAACAGGAGGAGGAGTCTGGCGCTAGTGATAGTGGTGAGGAGCAACGGTGTGACATCGGAGATCGCTGGCGGGCGGGCACGCTGTCAAACAGGGAAATATGGTGGTACGGGAAGGGGAAATTTGGGAAAGAGAAACTTGGTGCATCTCTGCGCGGCCGCAACGCTGCAGCAACTAGGCTGAGCTGAGCGGGCCGAGAGACGCACCTGAAACGCCAGTGGCCATCACCGGAAGGGACGGATTCGGCGGTGGCGGCCGTAAACGTCACGAGAGAGGGTGGCGTTGGACGCGAACGAAAAGTGTGACGTTTCGGCGTCGCCGCTGGAGGCATGAGACGCGAATTTCGTTACTCCCTCACGTTGTAACCTACGAAATGCAGAGCGAACGAAGGGTAAACAAGCGACATAGTCGGGTTCAGCGTGATCGGAGTGTAGGAATCAAGACAGTTGACGTCTCAGCCCAAAAACTTCAGACGAAAAAACGGAACGGTTCAGGGATCATATCCTTCTCCGCGTTCATGTGCATGGTGTCATTCACTGGCGTATCCGTTCGAACGTGGCGCTACGAACGGACGAGCGACCGCGTCAACAATGTCATTGTTTTTAAAGTCTGGTTTAGCGGAATCCGTCATCCACCATGGGAAAGCCTTCACTAGCCCCACTCAAAAGTGACGTGTGAACCGAGCGCGTTGAAATAGCATTGATATTAAAGAGAGCAGTTTAACTGCTAGGGTGGTTCGTCCGATGAAAATGTAGCTTTTCTGTCACCGAAATTCTGGACTTTGCTTAAAAACTGCTCGTTCGACCGCGAAACTGAAGCCCAAACTGCGCCGCGCTAGAATGGCAAAACATAGCGGCATGGCTCGCAAGCACTTAAGAAATAATTCTTCGCTTGTTCCGTTACTTGCCGAAGCGGAACCTGATAACTTCCTTCATTTCTTGTGGTTTTACGGACGTGAAATCGCGCGAAACCAGTACAACCTCTGCGCCAAACATCTGGTACGCAGTTCTCCTGGCAATTCATCAACACCTCACCGAACGAACGCCTGTGTTGTTCTGGTTGGAACCGCGCGAGCCCTTTTAGCCACCACCCACCCGACCAACACCATCGCTGCCCTACTCCCTTCACGGTTGTTTATTTCTGCATCAAGTGACGTGACGCGTCGGGACTATCATCCACTTCATCGTGGGTGTAGTGATAAAGTGCACCGAGTAACGATCCATCCCGTCGTATGCAGCGGACGGGGGAAGCGACAACTTTATCCGCTCAATGCGCCCGCGGCCCTTCCGGTCGCCCTAGCGGAAGCGTCTGTGGTCCGTCGCATGCGGCGGATATTGTTTTGGGCTGATATGCGGTGAGCGCTCGAATGGTCGCAGCGCGCTGAACAAACAGCGATCACCAACGGTTAGGGGCTAGAAACTTCGGCTGGCCGTACAGAGTGGTCATGATGAGATGTGGGCAAGTTTCTGAATGGCTCCGCTGACAGTGAAAGGGTAAAGGGGAGGGCAGTAGGATGGCCTGAGTGTGTTTGAAGCTTGGGATTTAGGCTCATCGAATAAGCGGTGCGTTGTCGCCCTGACATTCAGCATTCATGTTCACAGTTGATGTTTAAAACCCGCTGATGTCTTCAGGATTACTTAAGTAATATCGGCCATCCCAGACTGACAAGCTTAAGCGCCCGTTGTGAGCTGTTTACACTTGACCAGCGTGCAGAATGCGCCCGATGCGCACCAGCAACGTTTGCTGCATTCGTGGGCTGCTATCAACAGGAGATGTGCTCACTGAGCGCTCATTCGCTGCATGCTGCGGATCATGAGCTCTCGCCGGCCAGAGACGACACAACAACACTAGCTGACGAGTAACCTTGATTATAAACATTCCAGAAGGGCTCTAATAGGATCAGTTGCTGCATGCGGGCGGTGGTGTTCACTGAATTTGAAGCTAAGTCGCGTTCAGCTGAACTTACAATGCTGAGTTGGAGACTGACCGTAAGGTCATTCAACTGAACTCGGCTGAACTGGGTTGTAAACAATTCGTACGGTTAGTCCGCGAAATGTGGTTCATTCTGCATTTTGCGGAATGATTTGCGGAAGAATCTGCAGCTACCTCTCCTGGGTCTCCTTTGTCAAGACCCGTAGCGGTTGCAGACCTCAACAATGCAAGGCCACTTGACCTAAGAAGAACCGGTGTAATCCTGGCTCTCAAACCTGCACTACTAGCAGCGCATTTTCTGCTATGTCAAGACCACAGCGTCACCGATGTGCGCTGGCGCGCCTTAGTACATGTTTTGTATTAGTCGCTCGCTGGAGCCCGCTGACAGCGATGGCTTCCACTGTCTACACACGAAGGAGCAAAAGCGACGGATATCCTGGCTCTCTCGTGAGACCGAAAGCCACTGCGCTGACGTATCGTGCGTCGCAACAAAGTGAGCATTTACCAGCAATTTTACATGTCTCTTCCCAACAGGACACACAAACAAATGTTTGGTCGCTTTTAGCTGACGAAATAATGCCAGGAATGTCGTTTTTTATTTACAACTTTCCACGCATTGTAGACCAGCTGCGTACCGGATATGTGCTCTGTGATGTGAGAACATGGTTCTACGGGCCCGTGTACTTCTGAATTATGCTCGTTTCTCAAAGCCTTTTGGTTGCTCAGTTCTTTGGACGTTCTTTACTGCCGGCTGATAAGGACAGAGTGACTGCCCTGCGAGGTTATTTCGGGGTTAAGGACGTTTCGAGGAGTTATTTTCGGCCGTCACTCTTGTAAACAGTCCGATAAAGCTTGCACAATGAGCACAATACATTGCTGATGATGCCACAAGATGCGCCTGAAAGGTGATTTCGGGGTCAAATGTATTTTTGTCCGAGTCTTTTCGGCCGTCGGCCGATAAGGGTTGCCCGATACGTCCTGGACGAATGGGGCGTAGTGCATGATAAATCTAAAGTTTGATCCACGCAAAAGCTCCTGGGGAACTCTGCTGAACTAGGTACCCTCATGATAACCTGAGGGGGAAGCGAATATCCGCAGACAAAGTTCGAGGAATAAAAAATGTATTCTCGGATTCGCTTCGATGCCGGCATCTGTTCGATGCATCATGCTTCCATGCAACATTAATGCGTTATTAGGTTGTTCTTTGGTGAACTGCCAACATAATGATAAGTGCGGCCTACTCGACGGGTTATTTTGGGGTGACAGGCATGCGCTTTCTTGAATTAAGAGCTGCAGAAGACAGTGTAGCTGATAAATGACGCGGAATACTTTGATGTCCTCGCGATGGCTACCAGCTTCTAGCCGGATGCATATCACATCATGGGTTCCGACATACAGGACGTGGACGAACTCAAGGAGACGCATGTGCCGGCCCATTGCGCCACTAGACAAAGTACAACTTTTCTTTTAGAATAAAACATATTCTGACTAAAAGTCAGCTCTTGATATCATAGTACAATGCTTAGGAACTGTTCAGGCACCTGAAGTTCCCCTAGCGCGATCGAATACTGAACAAATTTGTCAATCTTCACCAAGACTTTTCCAGTGTACACGGCCCAGAATGCGTATGCTGAAAGGGTCTTCCAAATTTTATTCTCTTTGCAGTATCAGTAGAAGCCACACATTGTGTGCAGTAACGATGTGCATACAGTATCGAACAGGCGTAAGCAGCCAGACTTATGATGCTTCATGCAGCTAAGACCGTCGTGGGCCTAAGGAATCAGTTCACTGCATGCATGAAAGGTCTTTAGCCGGGGCTTAACATTGTTCATCACTATGGCCTAAGTCAAGCTTAGACCGCTGCATGAACGATGGCAGAAAACGTGCCAATGTTAGCGTCGTAAGCTTAACATTAGTTACGTAGGATTTAGGCCTAAAGAATCTCATGCATCGCCTTAATGACGGTCTAGGCTGGTCTAAGCGGATTTACACAGCATAAATATCCACGAACAAATACAATGAAGACCTTTTGCATGGACGCGACAGAGAGAGAGTATGCTCTGAGAGGGTGCGCGGAAACGCACAGCACTTAGTGAAGGGCAAAGGCGACTTGAGAGTGACAGGAAGAGTCTGCGGTGTGGCGATGCGTCATGGACACAGACAATGGTACACAGTACAAAGTGGTAGGGTTCGTCGACGGAAAACTTCCATTTCGGTCGAAAGGAGTCGTAGAATTTTTTAAAAGTATTTATCCCAAATTAGAGGCCAAAGACTACAATTTCCACAAATAAATTCCATTTTTGGTATGGACGGTTGGGTACATGATCGCGAAAAAGAAATACAACATGTGTGCCGGATTGAGCAGTGGTGTGAGATGACGTCGACGACGAAGACGCCGTCGCTTCATTCCTCGGCGTCGTTCTGCGGCTCCGGCGGCGGGATCTGCACTGGCGGCGAGCGAAGCGGCTGAGCACGCTGAAAGTTAGGTGATTAACTGATGCGTGATGAACGACCACTATAACATAAAGCGCTCGCCATGCTTTGGATGTACAAGCGTCACCCATGCCTACTAAGCGGCACCGCATACAGATGCATGCATGCGTGCTTCATGAGTACTATGTATCGCATACTAGCGGTGTCGTACGCAGGAGAATTCGCATACCATGCTGTGCGCATGGATGCGGTCAGTCATGCGTACTAAGCGCTTCCGCATAAGGAAGGATGTATGCTTGAAGCGCTTGGTACGCATGGTACATAGTATGCGTACTATGCAATATAGCATGCAAGCGGTGTCACATGCAGGAATTCGCATGACCATGTTGAGCGCGCATGCATGCGTACAGTCATGCGTACTAAGCGATTCCGCATGCAGAAGTGACCATGCATCATTGGTCCTGTGTTCTGTGCCAAAGTACTGTCGTTCTAGGACAGTGTTCTATCCGTTGTACCGACGTGCAGTGCCAACACAGCGGCGTTCCAGACAACACTTTCGCATGTGGTACAAGGTTCCGAGCTCTCAGCTCCTCTGTGCCAACGTTCACTAACTACATTGCATGTGCTCACTACTGCCCCACCAACTGGCAACATTGTACCCTCGTGGGTACAATGTCGCTAACCCCCGTACCAGCATTTCGGCCACATTGCACGCGGGAACAGCCTTGGATCTAGGACATCATTGGATAAAGTACCTGGTTCCCGGCGTTCCCACCGAGCTGCAGCGCGCCGACGCCGAGCAGTAACGCGTTGTTGTTGTCCTGGACGAGCTGATGCTGGTGCATATGCAGCGCTGCACCCGGATGCTGCGGTTGGCCCAGCGCGGCCGCGACTGCAACCGCGCCGCCCGGACGATGACCGCTCGGACCGGCGCCCAGTTGGTCCGCCACGTTCACCTGGAGCGGAGCGGGCTGCGGAAGCGGGTCGCTGGCGGCGGTCGCGAGGGACGGGTTTGACTTAGACTTCACGATGGGACAGGCAAAGTCGACGTGTCGAGAACGCGCTTCCTCCTTCTCCCAGGAGCAGTGTAGGAACGGCCGCTGCACGTAGTTGTAGATCACTGAAAGCGAATCCGGTTAATCTTAGCTAAGCTAAAGTTAGTAAAGTTCGTAAAATCAGGTGACGGGAAGTGGAAAACGAACCTTCGGCCTTGTTGAAACGCCGCTTGACCTTCTCCTTGTGCGTTGGGTAGCCCTCCATACCGAGGCGGATCTTCTTCAAGCCACGCTCCTTCAGTACCTGAAAACCGAGGAATTATTTTCCAGCAATTCAACTCAAAACCCAGAACAAACATCAAATTCTAAAATTTGAAATATTTTATTTTCTCATTTATTTTTGTATTCTTAAAATTATTTTTATTTTTCTAAGATTTATTACTGCATTTTCTAGCATACCTGCTTGGCGACGTCGCGGTTCTCGGCGTACTTGAAGAACTTGTAGAGATTCGTGCTGTAGACCACCTCGCTAGTGTCCTCGCCCATCTGCGGCGGGAACTCCTCGTCCCAGTCGACGACGTCGTCGTCCAGCAACACCACGATATGGCACTCGCGGTCGCCGTGCTAAACAATGTTGAAGTTAAAATTCAAACAGAATGCAATGAGTCCTTTCATGCGTGCATTTCAGTGTTTTTATTGTATTTCCTCCACGCAAACGCACCTCGGCGCATCGCACGAGGTGCGGTAGGATGATCTCCTCGAGGAAGACGGTGAACTGTCCGCGGGCACCTTCGTTGCTGAGCTCATGGAGGAGGCCACGCAGGTCCTGGCACTTCACCGAGTTCGCGTTGAACGGTATGAGCAGGTAGTCGCACGCTTCGCGCAACTCCGCTACCGGCACGTTCGGCGGAAGACGCATGTGACCCTGGTGGTAGTAGTCCTAAAAGGGAATTTTTTAGTTTCGTCTGTTGAAGCTTATTACACTCATGGGAATTTCGCTGCTCATGCTCATTAAGAGCGGAAATAAAGTGCTGACAGCGACAATCGACGCAGCTCATCACGCTAGTGGCAACATATGCATTAGCTCAGCGTTTTCATGCTCATCCGGCTCATGACATTCATGCGCTTAACGGGTTACGATTATCTTACGCGTGCTCGTGCAAAATACAAACCATGGCGCTTGTATTCATTAGATGGTCATGCTGAACGACGCTTTCCCAGGATCACGATCGTGTTGCTCTTGAGATTTCAGCACATCTTCGCTGGTCGCAACACATTCGTCTTCGCAGCGCATTAGTCTCGTGGTCATGCCACCCGTCCTCACGGAAGCACGTCGCCCAAACGCTCGTTCCAGCGATCCTCACATTTAGCAGCGTCCCCGCTAATGCGCAGCTCATCGCGCTTATGCTCATCACAGCTCGCAATGGCTTACTCACACGTTCGTCACAGCACATACATACACGGCTCATGATGCCCATGCTCTCGGTAGCTCATCAGGCACATACTCACCCCAACCCACTTTAGTCCAAGCCTACAGCATTCATGCTCACATAAGCGATCGATCCTCCAGATAATCACGGTCACGGCTCATGTTTATCGCGTCTTATAGTGCGTATGCTCATCGCAGCTCATGCTCAAGCGAGTCTATCGCGATCGCAGCATGTCAAATTTCACGTGCTCATGCCCGTGCTGTGCTCATCGCAGCTTTGCTCAGTACCCTCGAAGCTCATCACGTTGCCAGCTCTTGTCATTCGTGACCATCACAGCTGATGACGCTTGTCACATGCCAGCTCATACTCGTGGAAGCTCATGATCATTACGTACCAGTATGGCACGGAAACAGGAGGCGGAGAGTCCCTCGGCGACCTCGTACTCGTTGCGCTCGTTGGGGCGGACGAGGTCCGTGCCGCCGTCGGGGCTGGCGCGCATGCGCATCGTGAACATCCGACCGAGCATCGTGTCCGGCTTCGCCACCAGCACCGCCGGGTTGACCACGAAGCGCGTGTTCTCCACCATCAGGATCACGTGGTCGCCTAAAAGTTTAAGCGTGGGGAAAACTGGTTAAAATGAGAGGTCACAGATTTGTCGAAATTAATTGCCGTGCTTGGCCCTCCTCTAAGCTTGCTCATTACAAGCAGGGACTGGGCATGCTGAGTATCGCGGGATGGCACAATGAGCACTCTTTGACGTGCCCTGTGTCGTCTGGGGGGCATAACGAGCATGCACTATCCTGTTGCTGCTCATCATGATCCAAGGGACGGTCGTGAGCGCGATGAGCAAATGCCTTCGATTAGCAGGCATGTGCGCACTTCAAACATGCTGAGTCGCCATGATATGACAAGCACGTACCAGACATGTGTTTGTCGTGCCATGCTGACACGTAATGCTCATCAGCATTATCATGAACATGCCAACCGTTAGAAGCATTTGAAGCGTACTGACCACGATGAGCAACGACTACGAGTTCGCTTATCAGGGTTGGCATGAGTGTGATGCACATGCCTTTCATAAACAGCCTTTCAAGCATGTTTAAAGGTTGTCGCCATGAGCGTGACGATCCAATAAGTGTAATGGACCTGCTATGGCAAGCGTCACTACAACTGCTCATCAAGAGATCATGAGTTGAATAACATGCTCGTCTAGGGAAGCATGAGCTCGCAACGCAATGAGCAAAAGGCTCATAAGGTCTACTAATTATGAGCGTCCCAAGGCCGCCCGACGGCTAGGTATGCACCGCCAAGAGCCAGCTTCTGAGCTGTTCGGGGTAATAAATGCGTCGTTTAATCCTTCTTGGCGGACGTACCATTCTCGGCGCGACTGACTTCTATGGTCTGCGGCGGCTGGTGCTGCTGGATGAGCAGCGACGCGTGCGCCGGACCGCCCAGCGACATCGATCGCTGGTTGCGGTGGGACGGATCCTAAAGCAGTCCAGTCTTTAGTCCAATCTAAGCCCTTCTAGACCGACCTTCTGGGCGTTGGCCGAGTGCTTCAGGGCTGGATGCAGGTGGGCCGGCGCAGTCGGCTCGGTCCCGGACGACTCGCGACGGCGTCTCCGATTGACGGGCGAGGAGCACACACTAGACGAGGAGCTCGAGGCTCCGCCCTCTGAGAACTCGAACGACGTTGACGACCTGATGGCTGCCGACTGAGAAGCTGTGAACCTCTGAAAAATGCATAACGTTAGCAAGGCTGCGCAAGTGGTCGCTACACGGTCTTGGAACACGGAAACGCAGTGGAAAACGTCGTGTTGGAAGGCCATTCTTTTGAAATCCTTGAGTAGCCCAGAAAGCGGCCATCGCAAGGCCTTCTTTGAGAAGCAGATCTTCCACGAGCCTTGGACAGCCAACATTCGAATGCTATTGCTCATGTAGATAATTTGGGTACTCCACCAGCTACGATCAGCTGAACAAACAACTTTGCCGTCACACCAAGCGGGCTCACAAGAGGGGCTCTCCAAAGGACAAATCGTGAAGTGAGACTATTCGTACAGTCTTTCCGGTCGGAGCCCCAGATGAGCAGTCAGTAAACGGAGGGACGCACATAATAGAGCAAATAAGCTCAAGTTAGACCGAGAAAAACCCAGTGCACGTAGCCAATCCGAAGCTTACATGACCCTGTTGCTGAAGGAAATTCACGAATAAATAGGCGTTTTATTTTACAAAGCTGCCATAAATTGTTTAGCAAAAATGAGCCAGCGGAATCTGGGTCGGCCCGGAGCAAGAGTGACACGATCATCTGGAATTTTGCGCGCATATCATTCGCTAAACACCGCGTTGCAAACGGTCATCACAGTCGAACTACGAATGATTATCATAAATATTAGCTATGGACCAAATTTCTTAATGCAGCCGGCTAAAACATGCTCGTGACTTTTGGCGAATAAGACTCTTGGAGCGTCCACTAGCTACGAAAACATCCATCGCACACCTGAGGAAAAACACGCACGCGGCTATCGCTCTTCGCGCATGACACACTCCAAAGCGCTCCGCAATGTCAACAAAAGGCCGTATTTACCTCACTCACTTGCAAACGGGCAAACTAAGAGCTGCAAAAGGGAAAGTCAACGAGGAAAACACGTCATTTTGCGACTTCCGACTGAGCAAAACTGACGAGAAACTTGACGGAGGTCGGTGATCAGCGACCCCGGACGTTTTACGCTAGGCGATATTTCAAAGAAACTTCGCGACAATTACGCTGCTGCTGCGCCCCGCAACGCGAAGTGGATTGGGGACAAAGCGGTCCACTGCTGCTCGCGGCGCGGAGAAGAGAAGACCCCTTGCTGCGCGGCGGCGGCGGCAGTCATCCGCGACGGGGACCGACCGACGGAGGATGACTGAGTGGCGGCCGCACGCGA
The DNA here is from genome assembly GCA_020875895.1 of Aphelenchus avenae. Classification (NCBI taxonomy): domain Eukaryota; kingdom Metazoa; phylum Nematoda; class Chromadorea; order Rhabditida; family Aphelenchidae; genus Aphelenchus; species Aphelenchus avenae. The sequence continues at coordinate 22,130 of JNEY01000260.1, forward strand.
CCGGCGTATGGTGCGTCGCGTGCCGCGCAGGCGCTTCGTGGTGGGACCGCGAGGGATTCGAGTTCCCGGACGCATTTCTCGAAATGGAGAAACGCGTGGTTACTTTAATCCCGTGAAGGAAAACGAGCCTAAAGGAGGATAACTATGCGGAAGTGGTCCCGAGGACTCGCAAGGCAGCGTTCCTTTCTCTGAAAACACGAAAATTGCAAAGAAGAAGACATTAGAAGTAAGCACTTTGTTGGTTTAAGCTCACCACAGTTCGGAGCAGTTAGGCAATAATTTACCTATCATGAACTGGAATGAGCGCTAGGGAATACGCTATGTAAAAACACTCTAAGCAATACTGTGAAGTACGTGGACCGTTGTTGGGAAGGAGCAATTTAGGCTTTGTAGTACCTTTACTGTCGTGAAATGAGAGGTCCATCCAACACTAGCGTACACGACAATGATCTTAGGTAGGCCGCAGTCTCTGCCTAGCGAGCCATTGAGAACGAAATTACCGAACTGCCCTACGCGAACGTCATAAGCGCGACAATAACTTTCGCGTAGGGCATTTCGGCTAACAGAAGTCAAAGCGACAGGGCAGTTCGGTAATTGCTTGCGCGGTAGGCTAGGCTGTCTATCGCGGAAAAGCGTTTCGTCGTTACGACGAGACGTTTTCGTTAGTAACGTGCATTTCGTGCAAACAAGCTAGTTGACCTAAGATTTCCCAGCTCTAATCTTCGATCTCACCGATCTTCAAGGCGCCTTTAAGCGGATTAACTTGAAAGGATCGTCGGCTTATGCAGGCTTGCTATGAGTCTAGATGGCTTATCCCTGTCGCTAAAACCTAAGCTCATAAATTTGTGATATTTGAGGTTGCTGCAGCAGATCCGATTCGGTTGATCCCTCTGCGTTTTCCTTTTCGTCATCCCGTGAATGCTAATTGGCGTCGGTCAAGCAACAGTCTCGACAAGAGCAGCCTATGGAAAGAGAGTCTGCAGCGCCTGAAAATGGTGAGAATAGCCGCCAGTTGCCCACCCGGCCGCAGCCGGTGGGCTGTGATAAGTCCAGGAGCAGTTGCAGCCATGGTCAATCGAGAGCCACTGGTCCTTCCGGCCAGGGCAGGACTCGGAGGGTCAGCTGTGGCGGCCGCTTGCTTTGACCGCCGCCAGGGCAAGCTGATCGGCCACTCGTGGAATGTGTCGCGCCGTCCGCTTCACTAGTGAGGTCGTTCTTGGTTCCTCGACACCCATGCCGCCCGACGTTCTCTTGCAATGAAGGAAGAATTCCTTTCGTACTAGATGTGGACGGAATTCTTTCGGTGACCGGGACCGAATTTTTGTGATGGTTCTGGTTTATTTTCGGTCTCTCGAACATGCTGAGTTAACACTATTGGTGTTATAGACTTGGTGGCTACACGGTAACCCGTCATTTCAGTAAATGCCATTTCAGTAAATGCTATTTCAGTAAAACTATTTCAGTAAATGCTATTTCAGTAAATGCCGTTTCAGTAAAACTTTTAGTAAATGCCATTTCAGTAAATGCCATTTCAGTAAATACCATTTCAGTAAAAATAATAAATAAATAAACAGTATTTATTTCTTACCATTTTAAAAAATGGTACCGACCCCGAGTCCGACCTCAGCACAAAAAATTGCCGTTTCAATGTCCCTGAAATCTCTTTTTTCGGCGTATTCTGCCATAAAACGATAGAATTTTTGACCATTGTGACCAGAAAGTGTTCTAAAATTGGGCATTGGAACTTAGATCAACCCACAGCAGGCGCCAACAGAAAAATTATTGAGTCCTTGAGTCAATTTTTAGTTGAAAATAGGCGAAAACTTGCCAAATAAGTGGAGCAGGTCGAGGTCGGCTACCGACCTTACACCCACCCGACCACCCAACCCGACCTGACCCGACCTGCCAACTCGAAAAGTCGGCAGGTGTTATAACTTGTATTTTTTACTGAAATGGCGTTTTTCTTACTGAAATGGCGCTTTTTACTGAAATGGCATTTACTGAAACAGCATTTACTGAAATGGCATTTACTGAAATTTTTACTGAAATGGCATTTACTGAAACGGCATTTACTGAAACAGTTTTACTGAAATAGCATTTACTGAAATGGCATTTACTGAAATGAC